>JAJJWW010015297.1:0-274807 GCA_023531295.1 Papaver armeniacum
CTCTTCGTAAATTTCTGGGATTCTAAGTAACCGCAGAGGGGTTAAAGTTGAACCATCCAAGACTCAGGCTATCCTCACAATGCCGCCCCCACGAACTGTGAAGGAGATCCAGAGTTTCATGGGCAAGGTAAACTACATTCGACGATTTATACCTGGTCTAGCTAAACTTACCGCTTCATTCACCCCCTTATTAAAGAAAGGAGCCGGCTTCGTTTGGACCGCAACCAACAGAAGCTTTTCGAAAGATTCAGCGAAATTGTCATCTCCAGCCATCATGAAGTCTCCCGCACAAGGGAAGCCGCTATATCTCTACACTTCCTTCGGTGACACCGCCGTAGGCTCTACTCGCTCGGGAAGACGATGAGGAATCGAACGTCCCATATACTACTTCACGAATATTGAGAGACGCCCGAACTCAGATACCCCAGAGCGGAAAAAGCATGTTTAGCCTTGACCCATTCCATTCGAAGTTTAGGCATTACCTCTTGTCCAATAGGGTGATACTTGTGTCTAAATCCCGATCCCCGCAAAGTTTTTACTTTCAAAGCCAGGTCCTGATTGGGAAGGATAGGCAAATGGCTTCTCCAAATGTCAGAACTGGACATAACGTGTGCGTCACCTAGAGCTATCAAGGGTCAAGCAGTTGCAGACTTACTGGCAGTATTTCCTGGAGAAGGCACTACAGGGCTACATGAAGATCTCCCTGGAGAATTTCCAGACGTCTCTGTTTTGGAAGAAGAAGTGTGGCTCTTGTATTTTGATGGCTCTGCTACCCCTAGCAGTAATACTGGAGGAGCGGGCGTGGTATTAGTATCTCCAACTGGGGAAGTATTCTCACACTCTTTCAAGCTGGACTTCGAATGCACCAACAACTCAGCAGAGTATAAAGCCTTCCTCATAGGGTTGTCAATAGCCAAGCAAGCGGGAGTCACGCGTGCTGGAAATAAGAGGTGACTCAAGTTACTTGGTGTGAATCAGATGAATGGGGTATACGCACTGAAGGAAGTGACGCTACCTCCATATCGATCAGAAGCACAAAGGTTACTGAACTATTTTGCTGATGCAACCATAACCCATGTCGGTCGCAGCAACAACAAACACGCCGATTATCTAGCAACACTGGCTTCCAAATTGAAGTTCGAAGGTTTGGAAAAAACCCTGACAGTAAAGAGGAGAAGCATAGAATCGACATGGTTATCACAATACAAAGACACCAAGACCAACAATTGGCGAACTCCGATCATTCAAGAGCTCAACAGCCTCACTCTCCCAAGGAAAGGTCAGTCTTAAAACCCCGAGAACTTCTTCATGCTTCATGGTATGTTTGACATTATCGGAACCCGGATGGTTCCCTATCAAGATGTCTTGGGGATGACGAAGCACAACTACAACCTGAGTCATGTTCACAACGAAATTTGTGGACAATCACCGGTGGTAACGCTTTACCGACGACTTCAACGCTTCGGGCTACATCGGCAGAGATGGAGACTCAATCCAGACTACTTCAGAGGTCCTGCTCAAATTGCCAAGCACCACCACATCAATTGGAAATTTTTAACATGAACCACACTGGGGACTGGAGAGAGCCATATATTAGTTATCTCCGTGACGGAACGACTCCTGCCAATCAAAAGGATGCTATCAAGATAAAATAGAAGGCCAAGCGGTTCGTATTTACGAAGGGATCCTGTATCGCAAGAGCTTCGGAGGTGATCTACTACGATGCCTGGCTGGGGAAGAAGTCCCAGTCATGCTGAAGGAGACACACGGATGAGAACATCAAGGGAAGAGGAAACTGTTTCTCCAGATACACGTGAAATACTATTAGCCGACCATGGAGGATGACGCAATCGCTTTTGTTCAAAGCTGTCACAAATGCCAAATTCATGGGAACCTTGTTCATGCGCCTTCCACCCCTCTGCACTCGATAAGCAGTCCATGGCCATTTTACAGCTGGGGACTGGACATTATCGGAAAAATCAACCCTCCGTCATCAAAGCAACACGAGTACATCATAATCTGCGATAGAATACTTCACCAAATGGGTAGAAGCCATTCCCTGTGAGGGACTACGGGAGCAACGATTGCGGCTTTCATTAAAGAACATATCATTTGTCGTTTTGGTGTGCCTAAGCATATCATCACCGATAATGGCACTCCTTCGCCAATAAGCAGTACGAGAGTTACTTGAAGAGTATGGCATTAAAAGGTCTTCTCCACCATCTACTATCCTCAAGGGAACGGACAAGCTGAAAGTACCAACAAGACATTGATCCGGATCATCAGTCGAACAGTACACGATAATCCTAGGGAATGGCATGACCAGTTACCAATGGCGTTATGGGCATACCGGACATCACCCAGAAGCTCCATTGGAGTTTTCCCATACTCACTTGTTTACGGAGCGGATGCAATTCTCCCAGCAGAGATCAAAATCCCATCGCCCGGGATTGCGCGGCAACCGGATCCACTGGAACGAGGCTGAAGCCTCTAACTCTAGAGTAGAGGAGTTAGACACTCTGGATTTCAGAAGAAACAAATCAGAAGAACGCACTCAGGTGTACATGAATAGAATTTCCATGGCATACAACAAAACTGTGAAATCACGTGTTTCAAAGTGGGAGATTTGGTTTTGAAAATGGCCAAACACATCCAATAAGACATGTCCGCACCAAAGTTCTCACCGAAATGGGAAGGTCCTTACACAGTCACTAAGGCTTACAACACTGGCTACTACAAAATTATTAAGGTGGACGGAGGCAAATTGGAAGCAGTCATCAATGGAAAGTGGCTCAAGGCATATCATGCCTGACCACTATCTGCTCTGTCAACAATACAGGCATTTATTTTCATTACATGTTTGAATCATCAATTATATTCAGAGATGCATCAATGAAAAAACCCGTTTCACCAATCAAAACCAATGCAATTTATTCTGCAAAGACGTTCAATAAACTTTGACATAAAGGGAATACGGTGAATACGACTTAGAAGAGGCCATCTAGAAGATTATAGTTCCTTGAGAGCATCATCTCCGGTCGGCTTGATATCTTTCTGTTCTTTTCTTCAAGTCCTGTATGGCCCGCTCTACCTCCTTTGATTCCCACGGTGAGAGCCTTCTCCTCTTCCAAGATAGCTTTGCAGCAGAACAACATTCACGAGGATGCCCGCTCGATCGACCTTGATGATATCAAGAAGCCGCGCAACCACCCACGTTGAACTCCATGGATTTGCATGTAGATACCATATTCTCCCATTTTTTCGAGGCTTGATTCGGCAACGTTGGATAGAAATATTCTCCATCTCAAAGCAATCATGGGAATAAGGCGTTTATCGCGGTGACCAGAGCGGATGAACAAAGGACCACATTCCCGGTTGCGATATGGCCATACTTTCTCCATAACTTTGTATACAAAGGCACAAACTCCTTCCGCACTAAGAATCCACCGACATCTCGGTAGTTGGAGGATAAACATTTCATGCGAACATCGAATGAAAGACCTGCATTGGGGTATGAGATACCCAGATCAACATCTTCGAGTTCCACAGGGGTAGGCGTGTTTGATTTTGAAGGAAGGGGACTGTTTAAGTCGTCATCATCGATAACTGTCACACATGTTCCGGTAGGATATCTCTGCAAAAATGAGAGGATTATTCACCTGATCATTATGAAGAACAAGCAATTGTTCAGAAAATGAAAAGAGACAGAAGGTATGATCTTCTTGACTCGGAGAACACAAGAAGGGGATTCATCATGAAGCTCAGACGCAGGTCGTGCACGTTTAACGTAAGATCATGGACGGTATGAAGAAGATGATCCACTGGTGTTCGACATGATAAGAAAACGGAGTTTCTGCGAGAAAGCCCTATTGTAAAATCGTAAAAGTGGTTCAGAATCTCTACACCTCAATATATGCCGAGGAAACCCTAAAACAGTTCTGGCGCCCGATATATGGGGATTCGACACCAGGCCAAGTCAGCTTTCTTTTGAGCCCTAATCAAGAATCGAAAGAGTATCTGGATACATGATCGATTCAACCAAAGTGTGTGAGCACCCACGCCGGAATCCCAATAGAAGAAGAATCTTATCCCCAACTCAAGCACCTAAGGGAGGAAGCCGGTCCATCAAGGCCCATGGTCACGCGTGTATGGAGGATTTCCCACGATTGGTCAGAATCCATCCAGGTAGACTTCCTTTATCTTGTCTTCTTATGCTTGTATATGTCACCATCTCATGCCTACCCCACAATAGTGTAACCATTATGTGCTAGGCGGGGACTTAATGTTGATGGTGGATTTCATTTAAGGTTAAAAATTGTAAATTATGGGCTAACATCTTGTAAAAGATAAAGCCATTAATAAGTGTTGAATACTTTTTCACTTTACTAATTCACCTTAGAATGGAGCATGTGGCAACAATCCCATTACGTGAATTAAATACCGAAATTCATCCCGTGTTGGAGCATGTAGCAACAATCCCATATACCTGTGAATTTATAACATTATTAATTAATGCGTGAGCAGCCTTGTATTTCGTACTCATTATCATTACGGATGATGGTCGAGTGTTGCTCTCTGCAGAGCAACACGAACCTCCAAGCATTATAATGAAAGCATGTACGAAATACCCGTGACAGATGCAACTCTCGGTGTGTTATACTAGCCCGATTGAGAATCTCGGTGTGTTATACTAGCCGATTGAGCATCGATCTGGATATGATCTCGTTCATCCAACCTCACCGGCGTGATTGGATGGCGGATCAATTCCATAACCTCCAGCGTGTATGGAATATTCACCTGCCCGAACCAACGCGGACCCGCTTGGTCGGCCTCCCCCAAAAAGATTGGCATAGCTTGCTAAAACGTCCAAACCATAGCGGTATGGATGGAAAACCCGAAATTAGGGTTTGCGGCACATTACATGTGTCGCAAAACGATCTCAACCATCCATCTTCGCGGTATAGATGGAGGGTGTAGATGTAGATTCAAAGGGCCAGAGCATGTCAACACAATCACCGTGGGCCCGCCTCGCCTACATACCGACCATCGGTCGGGACCAACCATGGTTGGTCATCCCAATTCGTGCGCCCGAACATAGCATGGTTACACGGCCGTGAAAGCCAAAATTAGGGTTTCGAGCATCACGAGCGTCCATATTCTCCGGAACGAATGGAGGGTCCCATATTAGATTAAGCAGGTCCGGTCATACCAGCATGACCACCGTGGGCCCGTCTCTCCCCTCACCTGATCGGCCAAGGCATATCATTCGTGCTATCCCAAAACGCGCGTCCAAACTAGCGTGGTCACACTTCCCAAGCGCAAAGGCGATCTCTCGAGCCACTCAACTTCACCGGACGATTTGAGTGGCTTAGATCACGTTTCAGTGGGGACATCGGGTATAGACGTGAACACCAGCCTACCACCTACACTCCGGACCGATCGGCCAAGACCGACCAAGAATTGGTTATCTTGGAACACGCGCCCAAGATGGCATGATGTGCGGCTCTTGCGGCACTAGTTTTCTGTCACAAATTGATCTCGACCACTCAACTTCACCGTACGTGAATTGAGTGGCCTGGATCATACTTTCGTGAGGTAATGGGGTATAGGCGCCTACACCGTCATGCCGTCTACACGCATGTACGATCGGCCTGGCCAAAATCGTATCCCAAGATTGGATTCGACCAGGATGAAGAAGGATTCTTGCGCACCTCCTCTAAAACCCTAATTTCATCAACGGTCGCAGATGAGTGTCTCAAAGATCATCTCGACCGTCCGACTTCACCGGCTTGGTTATACAACCCCGGTCATGAGTTAATTGGTCATTAAGGCGTCTTGGTGATCACCACCCGTCACTTTACCACACCATGATGCGATTTCACATAAAATACACACGATACTTCACAAGTATCCACCTCTGAATAACGGAGTTATTCAATTTAGCATTACATGCTACTTTACGGGGTTCCACGATCCACACACTCGAGACATCAATCATATCACAAACTGGGGGATACATACTGGGGTATTGGTCTAGCGGTTTACAGCGTGCAGCGCGCAATGCACCATCACAAGAACGTGTCAGGAAGTCATGGACGGTTAGTGATGATGGGAGAAGTGGGCAAGACTGTCGTGTGACACTAACACACGACTCCACTACTCCATCACTCCACTTTCTCCACTTCCCACGAGATACGAAGGTTAGGCTAAAAGACTTGTATAAATAGGTTCTCCTCCCTATTTTCCAAACACAGGAGAAACAAGAACAAGTCTAGACAACAGAGGCAAGTGTTGATACAATCGTATTCAAACACCGGAACTGATAGCTTACACCCTGCAAGCCAGTTCAGCTTTCTGATAAAAGTCATTCATAGCCAACACCTTCACATTCTCAACACCTTCTTCGCTTCCCTCCCTAAGATCAACCCCATCTCCTTCACTTTGTGACTGAAACAAGTATGGAACGGCCATTTCTTGGTTTAGGCCGGACTTGCACAAATTGATCCTCGAATCTACAAGCACTCACCGCGCAGTGCATTTGTTTAAGGTTTAGACTCATTTCTCATCCACACATCCCAAATTACCAAAACCGGCACAAATAGTTTTCACCCATAAACAATTCTCTACAAGGCTTCATTATTCAACGAAAATAAGCAAATTATATCTAGTTGGAAACTAGAGATGTCCCTCTACAATTCCTTAGAAGACTACCAGGACTAATTCGAGTCTAACTACTCCAAAAACAACCAACAAAACTCTACCACGTGCTGTTCTTCAAGGAAATCAGCCACGACTGCCTGTACGTTTTAAGGTATAACTTCTAAACTACACATCTAAACACATACCCTTTTGACAGGTTATAGAGGACACAAAAACATACATTTCTAGAGAAGAAACCGTTGGCTAAAACCCCACCAATACGCACTGAAACTAGCCTCCAAAAAGGCTGTTCGCGAAGTCATTATAAAAGTTCATTGAAACATTTTATCGAACATGCTAGCTCCTAGGAAAATTCAGAACTTTTAAGTGAGAATTCATTCTATTCATAACCATTTAAATATACATAAGAGCAAGGAATTATTTAAAACACAAACAAACATATGTAAAATCATGGATCATAATGGAAGGATTTAATACCATCATCAACAATTTCAATTATGGGGAAACATGAATTAGCCATTACCAACATATTTAGAGGGAAAGCCCCAAACCCACCAATCAAATCAAGTGTACAAGCATATCAAATTACGAAATTAAACTTGAAATTATCACAAATTACAACCAACCCATGCTTTAATGTCACCAGAAATGAGGATTAATCATCAATTTCGTATAAAACCCTAGGTTGGTGTGAACCCTAACTTCCTATAAACATCAAATTCAATTCAATAAAGAATCTAAGAAGATATTTGATCAAACAAGATTAAGTGTAACAAGACTTGCCAATCATTTTATTACAATCACTTGTTTAGTTTTGTAAAGGAATTCATTACCTCAAGATGGTTCCTAATTTGAAAACAACCAAAAGAATTCCCAACTTGTACATGAAATCAGTTGACATCAACAACTCAATGCTTTATAAATCCACCGAATTCATTCATGCATCATTTGAATCCTTCGTCTTTCAATTTTCAGTCCAAGAGAGAGAGCAAACGAAGAAAAAGAATATGAGGATGAGAAGGAGCATGAGCAGGAGCAGGAGCAGGAGTTTATCCCCCCCTTTCATCTTGTTTTACTTGGAACATAAAATACCTAAATACCCCTGATGGGTTCTATAACCAACACGTTTGTAGTGACGAATCTAACTACACCAATGGCTATTACGGCACCTTAATTTATGTTCAAACATATCTCAAATTATCCAATAGTCATTACAGGTCGGATTTTGAACCTAAATCCTGTTAGAAAAATGTAGAGTATCACACAGATTGTTAGATCTTTTCGTGTTTGCCTGCTCTGATACTAATTGAAAAGACAAGGGTACCCAAATACACCACAATCTTTAAATTATCCACCTATAAGTCCTCTTACCGAAAGTGATTGTCTATGGACAAAGTCGAGACAATACCACAAATCGGTATTCACACTTTGTGTGATTGTCTATGGATACGAGATCGAGATAATACAACAATCAAAGTGTGATTACTTGATAATAGGTTCGGACTTAACCAAACTTTACAGGATCACTATCAAGTAATACTGAATTAACGTTTGTGTAATTTACTTTAAATTATAATAATAACAATTAAAATTGCTGAAAAAAAAAAAGTAAATGACACAGCAAGATTTTGTTAACGAGGAAACCGCAAATGCAGAAAAACCCCGGGACCAAGTCCAGACTTGAATACTCTCAGAATTAATCCGCTATACAAAATCTAAACCAACTTCGTATATTTGAGATCAAGCAACTAAACCTAGTTCACTTAGTTTCTTCAGTATCCCTGCGCTTCCGACATTCAATAAGTGCACGCACTGGAAAAATTCCTTTGGATCGTATTCCAAACAGTAAAGGAATGATGTAGTTTTAATAGTGGTAAGAAATGGATTCGTTGCTCGGACTCTTTTAAAGATTTGGTTTAAGACAAATAAAAGAAAAACTAATAAACTTTGATTTTTGTTACCAAGGAGAGATGAATCTAGGGCTCGAAATCCACTACTTCTTATGATGTAAACACAATAAATATACTTGGACATAATACTCCTAATTATCTCAAAGCAGTTTTTAACCCAATCTCATGCTTTGGAAATTATAACGTTAAAATCATTTTTTTATGATTCTCGTCGTAATCTAAAGCCTAATTTTCCTTCGCTTATAAAAGATCGGCAGCTTAAAACTACCCAAAACAATTAATATAAAGCATATGAAGAAGAGAAAATTTTTAAATAATTAAAAGCACAAAAATGGAGTAATATGCCAAAATAAATAATTACTAAAAATTACCCATAAAAGAAGTAGATTCCTATTTACTTGATACGTTAATCCTATTGAGTTTGGTTAAGTCCGAACCTTTGTATCAATTAAACATACTTCGTTGTTGTATTGTCTCAATCTCGTATCCATAGACGATCACACGAAGTGTGAACCGATTAGTTTTATTGTCTCGACTTAGTCCATAGACAATCACTTTCGGAGAAAGGACTTATAGGAAGGAAAAGCAATAGCTTGAGGTATATTTGGGTACCCTCGCCTTTTCAAAAAGATTCTCAATTTATTTCGATCCGGGATTCTCCTTAAATTATTAAGGAATATCTTTGAACAATAAAAGGTAAGAATTACTGCACATGTTCAAAGTATGTCGACATCTTTACTTTATAAATCCTTTTTCATATTTGCAATCTTGGAACCGATTTTCCACACTTCCAAACAAGTTTAGAATTGGTTCATCTGACTTCCAAGAACTATGTGATTGATTATCCTATCAAATCACCATTAATGGGTTTCACGGTTCTACCAAAACACAAAGCTTCGGTTCTACCTCCATGTGGGTACTAGGATCGGTCACACTAGCTTTCCAAAAATTGGTTGAATAGGTACTAGGATCGGTTACCACCTTATTATGGTATTTACTTGTGATCGGTTGCACAAGTCATAGAATCGATTACCAATTACTAAGACTTATTGCACCTCTTACAAGGATCGATTCCACATACTTGTAATCAGTTGCACTCCTTACTAGGATCGGTTACCCAATGCCTAGAGTTGGCCATACCAATTACAAAATATAAATCATACCATCTCAGGTGATTACTTAAGATCAGTTTCACTAATAAAAGTCATACCAATACAAAAGTCAGGCATTGTGAATAGTTTTACCAAGATACATAAACAAGTTATGAGCGGTTATACTAAACACACACATTGGAATCCAAAAATTTGCAATGAATAACGATACCAATAATCCTGGCGATTTCCCTTTCGATTTACAAAATAAGTTTATGAATTGTACTTCCTTTAAACGAATTTAAAACATTGTTTCCTAGGACGAAATCTTCACCCATACCCATACATAATCATAATAGCATTCATATGATTATGTCGATGTCTTATATACGAAGTTCAAAAGATAGGAGTTATACTTCGTATTGTAATTCCTTAATATTATGTCTAACTAGAGTATAATCATGCACATCTTCGCAGTTATGTTTTCAATATGCACGCCTTGAAAGATACGTTAGGAATGAAACAGTTCAAGTCAAATATTACTAACCTCAAGAGGAAGGATGATGTCGTCGATGTAGCTCTTTACTTCTTCACATTGTTCAAGTCTTCACGTAATACTTGTAAGTCTCATATCCTAATAACTTTCTAGCTAACCTATACGAAGTTGACTTTAGTAAATAATCAAACGACTCTTTCAATGAGTTTTGGTTCACTATATGACAACCAAACTTGACATACCAACGCTTAGTGGGTTCAACCGAGCTATGCTCTAACAATCTTATCCTTTGTCAATTTTAGTGACAAAACTCTTACATCATATGGATAAACAAATTACAAGAACTCATTACACATACGCTTGATTCCAAGTTTCAACAAGCACAATAACTCGTATACATTTAATCCATAAATGCCGATGTTGACATTATAATAACAAAGCTAATACTCCCCTAAAGGTAAGATAGGTAGATTTTCAATCCGCACGTCTTTGTTATTCCCTTTGTAGTTAAGATAACCACAAGTATCAATATGATATGTTACTCCCCCTTGGTCTATGCTTTACTCTTTCGTTAGATATAACGTTTAAGCACCATTGTCCTTTCCTTAGTGATACCAAATCACTTGTTTACTCCATATATTTCTCCCCCCTTTTTTCACAAAATGACAAAGGTACGAGTAAATAAAAGACAAACCGAAAGGATCTTACAAATCTTAAAAGACTTGCAACCTATAAGAGTTAAGCATGAGGGTTCCACACACTATTTTAGATAACCAATATCAAAACCGAAACTACAAAGTAATTTTGTTTTGATATGTTACCAAGGAAACAATTGCCCAAAGAAATTTTCCCAAATAGTTTAGCAAATCATAAATTGACTAAGCACCTTAGTTCTTTTGCTAAATCAATTGCACAAATACAGTCGCTTGTTTGATAAGTCCAAAATAAAGATCAGAATTAACTTTATTTTTCTCATCGGAGTTCTAATTATTCAAATAATAACTTAGACCTTTCACTTTTAAATAGGACAAGTACTAGGTTAGTTAACTAGCATTTCTTGTTAAGGCATTCGATTAGACTTGAATAACCGAAACCTCCCTTTGATAAGTCTAACTAAGATCAGAATTAACTTAGTTTCTCTTATCCGTAATCTAACTGGACTAAACTGTTAGAGCATTGCTCGGTTGAACCCACCAAGCGTTGGTATGTAAAGTTTGGTTGTCATATTTTAGTGAACCAAAACTCATTTAAGAGTCGCTTGATTTAAATGTACTAGAGTCAACTTCGTATAGGTTAGCTTGAAAGTATTAGGATGAGACATTACAAGTATTGCGAAGACTTGAAGAAGTGAAGAAGTATGGAGCTACAACCACAACATCATCATTCCACTTGAGGTTAGTGATATTTGACTTGAACTGTTTCATTCCCTAACGTATCTTTCAAGTCGTGCATATTGAAAACATAAAACTGCGAAGCATGAACACTCTAGAAAGACATAGTATTAAGGAATACAATATGAGGTTTATTCCTTAACCATTAAACTTTGTATATAATACATCGACATAATCGTATGAATTCTATTGTGATTATGTATGGGTATGAGGTGAGGATTTCATCCTAGGAAATAATACTTTTACATGTGTTTTAAGGAAGTAATTTCATGATATGTGTTGTGAACCGAAAAGGAAATCACCAGGCGTTATTGGGGCTGTTCTTCATTGCAGCCGAAAATAGCAAATTAGGGTTTGAGTTTTTTTTTGGGTTGTTTTCATCTTTTCTTGTCACACAAGTTAGGGTTTTTTCCCAAGTCTATTTAAGAGTCTTCTAGTTATTGTTTAAGACGGTTGAATTTGATTAATATAATTATTTTGTTGAACTTGTTCAAGTTTAATTTCGATTTTTATTTATAGTCGGAAACCGAGGTCTAAATAATTATCTTCGTTCATAATCGTTATTCCTATGAATAATTCGAGGTCCGAACAAATTATCCCTTTTCTTTCTTTTCAATAATATCCATTTGCACTACTTTTCGATAAGAAAATTATTCCATTTAAGCCAGTTTCGTTACTGTAGTGTGTTATTCTTCTAACATAAATATAAAAACTTATCAAGGCTTTTATATGTTGTTTAATTATGACGTTCTTTGATAAGTCTCCTCGTGTAAAGCTGTTTTATGTCCTTTTTGATGCGGATGAGCAAGTTATAGCACGCGCGTTAGATTATTTGGAAGTTAAGGACCCGGGTGTCGTAATTTAGCTCAGGAGGAGTCCATTTTGATGGGAAACGGTTCAAAGATCAAGACATGTCGATCACTAGATCCACATGGTCACCAGAATTTAGCCAAATTCCATCATTTAGTGTCTCAAAAGGCCATTTTTGCTGTTTTAGGAAACTTTTTGTTTTCTTAAAAACTTCTTTGTTAGAAGTCCGTTTGGGTCACTGTTTGTGGCATATAGTTTTATGTAGCGAGCACTTTCATTATTTTAGATGAACTAAAATTTGTCGAAAATAGCAAATTAGGGTTTGAGTTTGTTTTGGGTTGTTTTCATCCTTTCTTGTCACACGGTTGAATTTGATTAATATAATTATTTTATTGAACTTGTTCGAGTTTAATTATGATTTTTATTTATAGTCGGGAAACCGAGGTCTAAATAATTATCTTCGTTCGTAATCGTTATTCCTATGAATAATTTGAGGTCTTAACAAATTATCCCTTTTCTTTCTTTTCAACAATATCCTCTGCACTACTTTTTGATAAGAAATTTATTCCATTTAAGCCAGTTTCGTTACTGTAGTGTGTTATTCTTCTAACATAAATATAAAAAATTATTAAGGCTTTTATTTGTTGTTCAATTATGACGTTCTTTGATAAGTCTCCTCGTGTAAAGCTGTTTTATGTCCTTTTTGATGCGGATGAGCAAGTTATAGCACGCGCGTTAGATTATTTGGAAGTTAAGGACCCGGGTGTCGTAATTTAGCTCAGGAGGAGTCCATTTTGATGGGAAATGGTCCAAAGATCAAGACATGTCGATCACTAGATCCACATGGTCACCAGAATTTAGCCAAATTCCATCATTTAGGGCCTCAAAAGAACATTTTTGTTGTTTCAGGAAACTTTTTGTTTTCTTAATAACTTCTTTGTTAGGAGTCCATTTGGGTCACCGTTTGTGGCATATAGTTTTATGTAGCGAGCACTTTCATTATTTTAGATGAACTAAAATTTGCCGAAAATAGCAAATTAGGGTTTGAGTTTGTTTTGGGTTGTTTTCATCTTTTCTTGTCACACAAGTTAGGGTTTTCTCCCAAGTCTATTTATGAGTCTTCTAGTTATTGTTTAAGACGGTTGAATTTGATTAATATAATTATTTTATTGAACTTGTTCGAGTTTAATTCTGATTTTATTTTATAGTCGGGAAACTGAGGTCTAAATAATTATCTTCGTTCATAATCGTTATTCCTATGAATAATTCAAGGTCTGAACAAATTATCCCTTTTATTTCTTTTCAATATTATCCGCTGCACTATTTTCCGATAAGAAAATTATTCCATTTAAGCCAGTTTCATGACTTTAGTGTGTTATTCTTCTAACATAAGCTCAGCGGTTAAAGTGCTATTACAACTGAAGCTGTAAAACGATATAAGGGTTCTGCCGTTTTGCAATGTGACTGTTTGTAGCAGCTTTTGTTCTTCGTTCTTCCTCTTCAATGGCAGCAGCAGCAGAATTGCTGCAGAGCTAGATTTCTTTATTTGTAGCCCTCTGTTCTATCCTAAACTCTCCGTCCCCTTTTTCTGATACCTCAAAATCTCTTTTATACTCAACAGACCCCCAAAATCCTTCGTAATCACTCGCAACAATCTTCTTTCCTTTTCTGCGATATCACGGGAATAATTTCCATGTTTAATCCATGCACGCGTTATTCTTCAGTTTAACCAATCAAAACACGTTCAGTTCACGACTATGATGAGGTCAGCTCGTGCAGACACATTCCAATTGTCCAATTCACACATGAAACCCCGAGTTTATCTCAACCAAATATACGTGCTCTGTTTTGCTCAATTCCACGTTGCAACCCAATTTTTTCGAGTCTAACTACAGTACCAACCTTGTTTAGTCAAAACAGGATATTCCACGCCAATTCCAGCGATTTAATCTCCTTTAAACTCGTCCAAAATCTTCACCGCAAATCTCGTAAATAACTCAAGCCCCTTTTTGCTTCAAACACACGTTCTAGTCAATTCTAATTGAATTGAACAACATTCCCAATCTGTTAGGCCCAAAAGACTATTCCGGATAAATTTCAGCGTTTAATCTCACCCGAACACCATTAAAATCCAAACCCTAATTATGTTCTTCTCGCAAAACCAGTTTCCGCCAAAACTTGAAAATTCTTTTTTCTTAAAATCCGCTTATCGGCAGCCTAGAAACGAAGACCATTTCCATCTCTATTATGGTCCAAGGAACAAACCCATTTAGTTTGAGCTTTAGTCTCATTCTAACACCTTCAATTTCATAACCCTAAATCATGCACCATTAAAACCAATTTTCCCGCCAAAATTTGAATTTCAAATGAAGAGACGAAGGTGCCCCTTAACCAACTGTTGTGGGTGGTGATAGTAATTAGGTTACCCCTTAGTAATTTTTGGGTTCCTTTAACAAATTCCTTGGGTGTTTTCTTAAATGTTTTCTGGGACCGTTTTTAGCACATTTCTGGGTGCCCTTATCCAAATTTGGGGTGCCTTTAACACTTTTCTGAGGTCCAAAAACCACTTTTCGAGCCGATTTCTCCAAAAGTTGGGAGCCTCTAGATAATGTAGTTATGGGTGAAAAAGCGTCGCACTTACGTGCTTATCAAGGAACAACAAATCTGTTTGGTAACAACTCTATTGATTCTTTCCAGATAAAGATATCTCAAGTCATATGCAAAGGCTCTTCCGTTTAAACTAATAAACTCCTTTGCCTGGTTAGATCAATCGAATCTCTATTACCTAAGTAATAAGATTCGGATTTGTAACAATTAAAATAGAACTCAAGAGAACTAGTAGGTGTTACCGATCTCACGCAATTAATCAATCGAATAAATCTGATTCTAGTTGGATCCCATCCGATCAAGGTTTGTGCTACACAAAGATATGAGAAACCAATAAGAAATCTTCTTCGTCTTCAAATCTTCTTTAATCTTCAATTAAACCTGCACAACACCACTTGAATCTCTTGTGATCAATCAGCACATAATGAAGTCCGTTAACAATGGATTATCACAAGATGTCTTTAGATCTACAAACAGTTCTAAAGATCCCGTCGACACTTCAATCTAGTTTGAGTGAATCTTATATCAGAAGAGAAGATTCTCAAGAATAAACAAACTAGGTGCAATCAAAGTTCAACAACCGTTAGTCAATCAAATCAATCGAAAACTAATAAACTGCAATTATTTAGTTTACCACCAACGGTACTCGTAGAGCCTCTTGATCCCACATAAATCATTAAACGAGCTGTCGTAAGAGATTTCGCCTAATTAGGGTACTTTTCTCTAGGAGCAGACGGCTCCACCGGAAAAAACAAGAAGATGAAGTTTGCTCGGATCTCGAGGATAGTTTGCTAGAAATGCAAACTTAGGTATTTATAGACCAAGGATGTTTGGAGACCAAGGAATTTACAAAACCGAAATTATTCTTAAGATATGCAATAAATGCCCAAATCGGTTTCATAATTCTGGAAATGCTCATCCAATATTTTCTGAAAAATCTCAATAGAAAATCTCCAATTAGTAAATGCACATTACTAATTTTTGTTCTCTAGAGATATGCATTTAATTGTGGTAATCGGTTCTACCAATCACTGGGATCGGTTATACCTTAATATGGATTACTTGTGATCGGACACACAAGTTACCAGGACCGGTTACATCAGTTACCAGGATCGGTTACGTCAATTACCAGGACCGCTTACCATATACTCATGGTATTGCTTGTGATCCTAGTATATAGTCGATCCTAGTATTATAGACTATATACTAGGATCGGTTACACCAATTACCAGGATCAGTTACACCAATTACTAGGACCGGTTACACCGATTACAAGGGTCGATTACACAATTCTTTTGTGATCGGTCACACCAATTACAAAAATCGATCATACCATCTCAAGTGATTACTTAGGATCAGTAACACTAATTAATCAAAACTAGTCATACCAAATCATAAGTCGCATTTTGATTAGTTATACCAAGATACATAACAAGTTATTATCGGTTCTACTAACTCACACATATTGGTAATCCAAAGATATGCAATGAATAACAATACCAATAAGCCTAGCGATTTCCCTTTCGATTCATAAAACAAGTTCATGAATGTAGTTCCTTTAAAAAAATGTAAACATTGTTTCATAGGATGAAATCTTCACCTTTACCCATACACATAATCACAATAACATTCATAAGATTATGTCGATGTCATATCTACGAAGTTCAAAAGATAAGTGTTATACTTCGAAGTCTAATTCCTTAATACTATGATCATATGATCATGTCTCACTACTAGAGTAAAATAATCATTCATGCCTTAGCAGCTTATGTTTTCAATATAGCACGACTTGAAAGATACGTTAGAAATGAAACAGTTCAAGTCAATATTACTAACCTCAAGATGAAGGATGATGTTGTCGTTGTAGCTCGTTACTTCTTCACATTCTTCAAGTCTTCGAGTAATACTTGTATGTCTCATATTCCTAGACTTTCTAGTCTAACCTATACGCAGTTGTCTCTAGTACATAATCAAGCGACTCTTAGATGAGTTTTGATTCACTAAAATATGACAATCAAACTTGACATACCAATGCTTGGTGGGTTCAACCGAGCTATGCTCTAACAATCTCCCCCTTTGTCAATTTTAGTGAAAAAACTCTTAATACATATGGATAAACAAATTACAAGAATTTATTATACATACGCTTGATTCCAAGTTTCAACAACACAATAACCTGCATATATTCAATTAATAAATGTCGTTGTTGACTTCTGAATAACAAAGCTTATACTCCCCCTAAAGGTAAGATAGGTAGACATTCAATCCGAACATCTTTGTTATTCCCCTTTTGTAGTCAAGATAACTACACAGCAATATGATATGTTTCTCCCCCTTAGTCAATGCTTTACTCTTTCGTTAGATATAACATTTAAGCACAATTGTCCTTTCCTTAGTGATTGCAAATCACTTGTTTACTTCATGTATTTCTCCCCCTTTTTGTCACAAAATGACAAAGGTTCGAGCAAATAATGGTCAAACCGAAAGGATCTTACAAATCTAAAAGACTTGTACAACCTATAAGAGTTAAGCACGAAGGTTTCACATACCACTTTAGATAACCAATATTAAAACTAAAACTAAAAGTAATTTAGTTTTAATATGTTATCAAGGAAACAATTGCCCGAACCAATTTTCCCTAATAGTTTAAAAAATTGACTAAGAAACTTAGTTCCCTTGTTAAACCGATTGTGAACATACATTTGCTTATTTCGATAAGACCAAAATAAAGATTAGAATTAACTTTATTTCTCTCATCAGGATCTAATTATGCAGAATAACTTAGACCTTTCTCTTTAGACAAGACAAGTACTAGGTTAGTTAACTAGTATTTCTTGTCAAGGCATCCGATTAGACTTGAATAACCGAATCCTTCAATTTGATAAGTCTAACTAAGATCAGAATTAACTTAGTTTATCTTATCCGGAATCGAATTGGAATAAACAAAAGTAGTAGATCACTCAAGATGTAATTTAAATAAACGCATTAAGATTTATGAACTTATTAGGTTGATATTAGTAGTTAGACTCTTAGATCAAGGTCTACTTGCTAACGTTGTTTTCACACACAATTGCTCCACGGAATCCCTCCGTAAGGTCTCGTGTTTGCTACTTGTGTAAAGAGTCAAGAAACGATTACTTATCCCCTAACTTTCACTAGCTTTAAATCAAATTAACAAATCAATTTAGCGTGCACTCTAAACAATCTATCAATCAACCATGAATGTATAAACATTCCTATTAGTAAAAACAAACGATAATCATGTGAAAAACTTCAAGATAGAATTGAAAACAAAGCTCAAATCATATGTTAAGAACTAGGACTTCATCCTCAATCAATAAGAAAATTAGCTACTCATGTTTTTGAAATTCACACAAAGAATAAAGAAAACAAAAGTGTTGTGTGTCAAAGGTGTGTAAAAGTTGTAGAAGTGTGTATAGAAAAGTAGAGAACTTCTCTATTTATAGGCTTCAATGCTCTCCAAATATTCCAAGGAATAGAATCCTCATTCCATAATAACACCACTTTCCCAATTTGAGCCTAATTCCAATTTCAAGTGCAATTCTCCAAAGCTTCCAAGTTTTCATCTTTTTCCCAAATCTAAGTCTTCACACCCATGAGAATAATCCACACAAAAATCTGTAATTTTGGTCGCCTTTGAAAAGTTCTTGGGATTACCTCTGAGGAAAAGTCACCGCTGGCCACTCCGAGTTCATTTAGTAGATAGAATATTAGTCATTCTCGTTAAAGTTAGCAATCCCGATCGACGGTCTTGATTAGTCAATGGGTCAAGGAGGAGAGATTCAGCTTATGAATCACTGATCGAATCTGTCTTCTTTGGTCTTACTCACGAGTTGGATCTGGAATCGCCGAGTCGACTCACCAGAATGGAGAATTAGACGAGTTTCCTATGTTTTTACGACTATTCTAAAGCCGATTTCGAATCGTTCTTTCTTGCAACATTCCTAACATTCATCTACACATTAATCTTTATTCCCCGTGACTTCGAATAACCACTCATTCTCACAACAAAGAACTCAACTTATTTCCCATTCTCATCCCTTGGCTTCAAGAACACCATAACTCCCGACTACAACGGGTTCAACCCCTTTTGAAAAGCAACATCAACAACGGCTATTAAGCTCATTCGAGCACAATTTCTTCTGTACTTCACTTCATGAGAGTTGCTTCACTTCAACAAAGAGCGCTTTCGTCATCTCGATTTCTCATAATCGGATCAACCCTTAGCCGATTTGAACCCATCATTTCACGGCTTCAATGGGAATTGCAATAATTTCTCAATTTCATATCAAAAACATCATCTTCATCTAATCGAACCCTAACTTGAATTCATCGTCAATTTCTTCTCTGGATCTCAATCACCACCATAATCTTTCAGCATAAACCCAATCACAAACAACGACAGCTTCATCCATCTCGATTAACATCCATCTCAATTGTAGAGACCGTCAACAATATCAACATGAGAGTAGATAGACTTTTGAGTAGCCAGTAAAATTGCCTTTACGTGGGGAATCGGTGGCTGGGAGCTCTGAGGATCGGCGACCAACTCAGTGAGAGAAAAATTTTCTTCGTTTTCGGGAATTTGTCAGCGTTGTTCATCATTAATTCAGGTGAATCTGCAGGTGTTTCTTATGATTGGTGTTTCGTTCCATCATTACTTTTAGTTCTTATTAAATCTTTCTGAGAGTAATTCAATCTTTCATGGAAAGTAATTTGAACCTAGAAATGGGTTCATCTGTTGTTGATTTAGAAAAACCTTTTGAAGAAGCTCCATCAATCGATCTGACAGCTGAAACTGATGATCGATGTGTGGCTTGGCAATTTTCTCTTATTGGTCGATTAGATCTTCTTCATCTTAAATTTTCTGAAGCTACTTTAAGCTTAAAAAATCAGTGGAAATTGGAAGGGCAGTGTAAAATGATTCCATTAGGAAAGGGGTTCTTTATTATTAAAGCTGGATAATGAGAAAGACCAAAATATGATTAAAGTCTGGAAAATGGGAAGTGTTTGATCAAGTTTTATGGATCCGAAAATGGATTCCAAACTTTCGTCCGAAAATTTTAGAACATCATCATCTATGGTTTGGGTTCATTTTCCGTGTTTGAGTTTGAAATCTTTGGGATGAGAAAACTCTTTTTACTATTGGAAGAGCTTTGGGTGTACACATTTAAAATTGATGAAGCAACACTTAATTATGAGAATGGTTACTATGCTAGAATGATGATAAATATTGATTTTGCAAAGAAAATTCCTAGCAAACTATGGATCAAAACAAAATATGGAGGGTTTATGCAAAATGTTATACTTATCAAACCACCAAAATATCATAAGAATCGCAAGATAGTGGGTCATCTCCAACTTGAATGTAGAGCTAATAAGGGTGGTGAAGAAAATAAACAAGTTAAGAGTACTCCAAAAACAGTGGCTTCTTCCTCAGTCAATGAACAAAAGGTGAATAATTCTCATGTAACACCAAAAAGAGTTGAAAATCTTGAAATCTGTGAAACCCCTGTTAATCAGCTAAATCAGCAAACTCATTCAACTCCTAAGTTACAAGATGAAATCAAGATTACTTCTGGAATGTTTGGATCTCTGCATAATGAAGAAGAAATTGATGTTACAGAAGAAATGGATCCTTAAAAAGTGCTTAAAATTATTACAGATAACTCAGGGGAACAAAGTGTTATTAAATATATAAATGGGAAAGATGGAACAATTTTTGAAGAAAGAATTCCAACTACTTCATGGTCTAGAGTGGTTCAAAAACCTGCTTCAACTACTTCTTCAAACTCTACTGTGCAGGATAAAGAAATTACAAATTCACAAGGTACTCAAGCTTTAGTTAGTACTCATATTTCAGTTAATGCTCAAAATCCAAGTAAATATAATTTTAGGAAAAATCCAGGAAAAGGGGGCACAAAGGGCCTCCAATCCAAACAATGAAAGTTTTATATTGGAACCTTAGAGGCCTAAGGAGAGCTAGGTCTCGGGATAAATTAAGGTCTCTCATTCGGCAATTCAATCCTTCAATGGTTTGGGTATTTTCGAACCTAAAGTAAGTTGTCACTGCTTCCTTTTGTAATAAACTCAATTTGCCTGGTATGAAAAATATGGTTATTCATAACTCTGTTTCAAACAAAAAGGGTAACATTTGGTTATTCTGGAATCAAAATTTACCTGATCCTTCAGTAATTTCTATGTCTAGTCAAATGATCACAGTGGAGATTGGTGGAGTTCTAATTTCTGGTGTTCATGCCCATGTTGGTGTTTCTCAAAGAAGGTATTTGTGGTCAGAGATGGAACAAATCAGTATGATGCAAAAGCCTTGGCTAGTCATAGGGGATTTTAATGTTATAACATCAGTAGAAGAAAAAGTAGGTGGAAAAAGTCCTAACAAAAGATCAATGATGGATTTCACTTCTTGTTTGGATAATTGTGAGTTATTGCAAGCACCAAAAACAGGTTTAGCTTATTCCTGGTCTAATTGTCAGCAAGGTAATAGAAGAATACTTTGTAATTTGGATAGAGCTGTCTTCAATCATCTGTGGTTGCAGAAGTATGAATCTTGGAGTTATAAAGTGGGCTTAAGAGTTGCTTCAGATCACTCTCCTCTATTAGGAGGTGGTGCTCAAATTCCTAAGCCTAAAAATGTGCCTATGAAATTTCAACAGATGTGGCTATCACACCCTAATTTTATGGAAGTGGTTGAAAAGTGCTGGTCAGAGGAAGTGCTAGGTGACCCAGCTTTTGTATTTCAGCAAAAATTAAAGAAGCTGAAAAAGTTCTAAAAGAATGGAATTGGAGTGTTTTTGGTAATGTGTATACTAAGATCAAAGAAGCTGAGAAAAAAGTACAAGAAACCATGCTACTTTCTGATGCAAATCCTTTTGATGAAGAAGCTTTAAACAATTTGGTTAATGCTCAGAATAATTTCAATTCTAAAGAAGTTCAGCTCAATACTTTTCTCAAGCATAAATCAAGAATAAGATGGGTCAAAGAAGGTGCAGCTAATACTGATTTTCTTCATGCTAGTCTCAAAATAAAACAAGGAAGAAGCTGGATTTCTGAGTTGGAAGACAGTAATGGTGATATTATTACAGATCAAGAAAAGATAGCTGACAATTTGGTGCATCACTTTGAGAACAAATTTAAACATCAACAAGTTGAAATTTGTGACACTTTGCTTGAGGTTATTACTAATTTAATTACAAATGAAGATCAGGATATGTTAAATCAATGCCCAGAGGAAGAAGAAATTAAGACAGCAATTTTTGATATGGATCCAAATAGCTCTCCTGGACCAGATGGTGTTGCTGGTTGGTTTTACAGAGCTTGTTGGCCAATCATAAGTAATAACCTTGTCCAAGCCATTCAATTTTGCTGGAAGAGGAAATTTATCCCAAAAGGTTTGAACTCCAATTTTTTAGTTTTATTGCCAAAAGTTGATGGTGCTAGGAATCCCAACCAATTGGACCCATTGGTCTTAGTAATGTTAGCTTTAAAATCTTCACAAAGATAATAGCTACTAGAATGGGTACTCTTATGAATAAATTGGTTTCCCCTCAACAAGCAGCTTATGTGAAAGGGAGATGCATCCAAGAGCAGATTCTTCTAGCTTCAGAAATGGTCAATGAATTGAAAAAGAAAAGAAGAGGTGGGAATGTTGGAATTAAAATTGACATATCTCAGGCATATGATTCAGTAAGTTGGAAGTTCTTATTTCAAGTGCTGATGAAATTTGGTTTTTCAGAAGATTGGTGTGAATGGTTGCATATTTTATTTCAATCAGCCAAATTATCTGTCATGGTTAATGGAGGTCCTTGTGGTTTTTTCTCTGTGGGAAGGGGTTTAAGGCAGGGTGACCCTCTTTCCCCAATTTTATTTGTGTTAATGGAGGAAGTTCTTAGTAGACAACTATCTCAAGTAGTCAGTGATGGTAAAGTGAAGCCAATGGTGGTAAGGAAAGGAATTCATCCATCTCATCTGTTTTTTGAAGATGATGTCTTCATCTTTTGCAATGGAGAAAAGAGAAGTCTTATTCATCTCATGAAATTGTTAGAAGATTACCAAAGTAGCTCAGGGCAAGTTATTAATAGACATAAAAGCAAATTATTTGTGGATGGCACTTCAGAACAAAGGAAAGTTATAATTAAAACTGTTCTGCAAATGGAACTAAGTAACTTTCCAGACAAGTATTTGGGAGTAATTCTTGAAGCAGGAAGAGTCAAAACTAGTACTGTATGGCCAATGGTGGAGCTGATGCAACATAAATTAGCTACATGGAAAGGCAAGTTGTTATCCTTCCAAGAAAGAATAGTGCTTGTTAAGTCTGTCATTTATAGCATGCCAATGTACAACATGGCAGTGTACAAATGGCCTTCTTCAGTGATTAAAATCTGTGAAAGGATTATAAGGAATTTTATTTGGTCTGGTGATGGGGATATAAGGAAATACACTTCCTTTTCTTGGAAAAAAGCTTGTACTCCTTATAATGAAGGTGGTTTGGGTATTCAGAGACTAGAAACTATGAACAAAGCTTTACTCATGAAAATGATGTGGAAAATTCATAAGTCAGATGAAGCATGGGCTAAATTCTTTAAAGCTAAATATAAAGATAAAAATGGTCAATGGAATACAAATTGGCAGCTTTCTCGGTTTGGCTGGGCTAAGATGGGCTTGGAATTATCTCAAGGAAGATATGAGGTGGATTATAGGGGATGGTGGAAAATTTACGTGTGGTTTGACTCTTGGGTTAGTGATAGTCCTTTGATTGATCAAGTTGGTTTCACTACTTTTGTTAAAGACAATTTAAAGTTAAAGGTCTCTGATTTGTTGGTGGATGGTAAGTGGGTTTTTTCTGAAGAATTTAGGCACCTATTTGATTCTATAGTAATGCCAACAGTTGCAGGTGGGAGTGATGAACTTATATGGATTGGCAATCTACAAGGTTCATTTTTAATTCATGATGCTGTGCAGAAGATTAGACATAAAGAGCCCATAGTATATTGGTCAAAATTTATCTGGAATTCATTTATTCACCCTGGAGTGGCAAGCAATATATGGAAACTTATTCAGGGAATATACATAGATGACACCATTATGGTTAAGAATGGGTATGAAATGGTTTCTAGATGTTGCATTTGTGAGGAAGCACAGGATAGCATGATTCATCCTGTTATGGGATTGCGTTTCAGTGTATCTATTTGGAAATGGATATGTTCATTTTTTTCAGTTTGATCACCAAAGGATTTCAATGATATTTGGAGAAGAGCTAAAAACAAAAGCCCTTTGGTTCAACAAACTTGGTTATCTCTAAAGCAAACATTATTCTCAAAAGAACGTGGGTTTTGAAGAATAGAAAATTTTTGAAAATATCAAACCAAGTATTCCCAGTTTCAAAGCGGGGGTGATGAAGCTCATAATGGAAGGGGTATTAGAATTTCGAAATAAATGGGATCAAAATTATGATTTGAATATCATTGCAGCATTTCAGTTAGGCGTCAGGAGAACCAGGTTTCAAAGCATAAAGGAATGTTACTGGATGCCTCCGGATTCTGGATTCACTATGTTCTGCTGTGATGGCTCTTCATTAGGCAATCCTAGTCTTGCCAGGCTTTGGAGTTGTAGTAAGAGATCACCACAGTCAGGTTCTTGGCACTCTAACTGGAGGTATTGGTATTGCATCTAATTACATTGCGAGAAAATTATGCTATTTTATGTGCTATGGAATTGGCAATTGAATGGGGTATCTGAGAAAGCCATGATTGTATCGACTCTAAAATAGTGGTTAATAACTTTGTTCAAATAAAAGTACCATGGTTCATAAGAGGGAGATGGAAAAATGCAGAGAGTCAAATATCTCAAATCAGATATGTGCACTGCTACAGAGAAGTGAATTTTTCAGCAGATGAGTTGCTAAAAAGGGTGCATCACTTGTTCCAGGAGAAAGAAAGGTTTACATAGGCAGACCTACTTCTATGGTTAGAGTGGAAATGCCTCATGTCAAGTACTACAGATTCAGTTGATTTGGGAGGTGTTTGGGCCTGTAGTTGGGCTTAGTTGGGCTTAGTTGTATTTTTGTTTCAGTTTGTTTTGTTTCTTTTCTTTTCAAGTTTTGTTGTAAAAATTTTTAATTTTCCTTTTAATAATATTTCGAGTGATTCAGAAAAAAAAAAAACAATATCAACATCTCAGCCATTATCAGATCCCTTTGAGCAGCACCACCCTTGCAAATTGGTCTCAGTCTATCAATTCGTCACCAACCCATGTCTGTTCTTCATATAACTCATCCATTTCATCATGAATCCATCGATAGCAACATTTTGCAAATCCATGGTAGCTCTCATTATCTTCTCGATTTCTCTGAGATCGAACCCCGTGAAATCAATCACATCGACAATGAGACAATTCATCATAACCCGAGAATTCTTCTTTATGTTCATCTTCTCTGCATGTTTCTCGATCTGTTCTCTTGATTTTTGATCTCAATCAGAAGCAACACCAGCCATGACTGCTTTTCTTTATCACTTCCTGCGTATGAATGAGAGAAAACTCTCTCGATATAGGTTTATAGATTGGGTTGGATTTATCCACCCCAGGGATAGGGTATAAACACCCGTTCACTCTTGATAAGGGCTAACCAATTTACAGCCCCTTAACCCTCAGCTGGACTATCTTTAGTGCTCCTCCAAAAGAGTTGCCTCTTATCCTTGGCTCGGCACCCGATATCACTCGCCTGTGAAATAACCTTGTAGCCCTTTTTGCTCAAATAAAGTGATTCTTGTTCTTTTCCTTCGTGCGACTCCAGAGTATCTAATAAAACTCAAAACACGCGTAAAATGCATAATTTACTAGAAAATAGCAAAGAAAGCATAACCAATAGATAGTAAATCGAGGTGTATTCTACACTTAACAAATTCCCCCAAACTTAGACTTTGCTAGTCCTCGAGCAAATCAAACTAAAACTTACAACTTCAAAGCGTTCCAGCGTCCCAAGTATCCAAAGAGCTATGAGGACATAGAGTTTCTGCATGCTAGTAATAAGAAGTTAGAAATACTAAAAAACATATTCTCATTCTTAAATGTTGAGTGAGAAATAACCACACCATAATGAGAGAACGCGTGTTTGAGAAACGGTCAATAAGCATTTCGCCTCGACTTCTGCCTCACCAAAAAGGATTTTATGATAACTGTACTCAAAAAGACGGCTTTTTTATGGGTCTCACATGTGTGCGGGTAGGAATGAAGAGAGAAATCCTGCAACACGTTGAATGGTGGGAAGGACAACTTCCGAAATATTTTAAAAACCCACATCTTTTAACATTTTGAAAAACCATTTTTCTGACGATCTCTAAGAAAGGAAATCAACCACTATTATCAAGGATGAGATTACTTACTCACCTTCACATCCGATCGCCAATTATGATAACACCACTCTCACGGCATCTAATAGAAACGTCTTCCGCTCCTCGTCTTTATCTTTTTGGTCTTCGTCTTAGGCTTCAACTATTGAAGATCAATTCTCGAATTTCGTAATTCCTTGACAATTTGTAACCTTTTTGTTCAAAATCCTTGTCGCTTGAAACTTCCTTATAGATTTTCCTTCCCCACGGCTTATTAAATAAATAAAAACAATGATAAATTTTTCTCTTGTCTCATTTTCTTTTCAATTTTTTTTTTCTTTTCAATTTTTTTTTTTTTTGATTATTATGAAGACAAGAGAAATAAAATACAAAACAAAGTGAAATAAAACAAACCATGACCGTGGGAGAAGTATTTTACCGCTTGATTCTTCACAACTTGTATCGTCTTGAAATCATAAACTTCAATAATTCTCACCTTTTAATTTTCTTTGCTCTCGTAAATAAGTCTTCAACTTGGATATAGAATTATGCTCATTGTATTGTAAGTCTTCAACATATATGTAAAAATTTTCTCTTTGTATGTTGCTTTACTTGAATTTGAAATTTGCTCTTTTTCTAGTTCCGTTGCTTGTAAACCTTGAACTTCTTAAACTTTCCTTGTAGATTTTGATGTCGCTCCTTGCTGATGATGATGGTGTTTCTATGGATCCGTTGTTGTGGAGAGAATGGTACTAACTGCAAATCGAACTACAAGAAGGAGGCTTTCATCTATAAACGTCACCCTCATGATTGACAAAATTAGCACTCAAGAGATCAAATAGTAGTGCTTCTATTGGTGGGAGGTTGGGTAGCTCACCATTCTACCCGGAATTAATGTACGGTGACACACACTCAAAAGAAAGCTCTTTAGTCAGCTACAAAGAATATTTGGTCGGTGCCTCACATGATATAAATAAGGGTAGTCTCCACTAATGATTGATCAACAACTCTAATAATGCATTTCTCCCAGTTCCTAATTTGCATCACCGGCATGATTAAATCCATTATTTAACACTCTAACAAGCAAGAAATCCGAATGTAGTTCTCTAACACTTCCAAGTTCAATTATGTCGGTCAGAATTCTCTATGTAAACATACCTAGAAGTATGCTAGTGACTCTAAAATCTCTACAAGTTGGAGGTTTTATGCAAAACTTTTTTTTTTTAAATACATGCTTAATCACTCCCCCACACTCAAACCTTACATTGTCCTCAATGTAATTGAATCCTCCTAGTAAAGTCAAGGTGGGAAATTTTAACACGATACGGAACAAGAAAAAGAAATAAAAAAAAATAAAAAAACAAAAGGATAAGAAATACAAAACCTATGGGTTGCCTCCCATTTAGCGCTTGTTTTAAAAGTCGACGGCCCGACTTCGCTCTTGTAAGATTCATTCCCCATATACTAACAATCGGAAAATTTGGGGATCCACCCATAATACCTGTTTTGCAAACAATAACTCCATACAAATGTTAGCACAAGAAAATAATAATGATGTTATTGCTCGATAAAAGTTTCCCCCACACTTATTCTTGTCCACACTCGGAAGTGTATAAAGAACATAGAATTTGGGAATTTCCATGTATTCCTCTTGGCAAACATGCATAGTGTTAGAATCAAGTGTTTCCAATGGTGGATATCTAGAAACAAAATTATCCAAAAATACTTTCGAAGCACACACATTCAAACCAATAAGAGGTAAAGGAGAAGAATCAATATGCAAAGGGTTAGACAAACCTTGCACAATCTCTTGTATTATGGAATCCTCTTCATCCTTAAAAATTCAAGTGAATTACTTACCTCTTGTATATCGTGGTCCTCTATTAAACCTTGCAACCATTCTTCGTCGTTTTCTACCTTAACCAAAGTCTTGGCATCATTTAAATCATTGGCTAGTTCAATTGGTTCTTCCACAAAATCAATGAATTTGGTTTCATCCTCTAACATCATCTCTTCAACATTCTCATCATCGGAATCGGGCCATTCACTAAAATGATTTTCGTCGGTATAAATTGTAAGATCTTCTTGTGAGGGTGTTACACCGCTTATAACAATAGGTAAGTCACACCCAATCTCCTCCTTTTGAATAGGTGAAGGATCGTTATTATGATCCGGAGTTGGAATAACTTTATCCTTGTTACAATAATTTTCATAAGGTTCAAAATCATCATCGTAACCCATATAATAACGTTTTCACGCTCTATTCTTAAAGCTCGTTTAGCTTCAAGAATTTCTTCATCCGATGCTAGGCCTTCATCGATCAATTGATAGAACCTTCTCTCAAGTTCCCTCAAACTAGGTTGCCTTGCACCAAGGAGATCACACATAGATTTAGAAGCATAACTATCCTCCCCTCCTAGTGATTGTTCACTTACATACCCGTCATAAGGTTGTTGATATGTATGAGAATATCCATAAAGTGTGTATCCTAAGGATGGTTGGAAGTTGACATAATGTTGAGTTTGAAAACCGTGATTGATTGTTGTAATATGCTTGCTCTTGTCCACCATACATGGAAAAAGCAGTACCGAAATAAGATTCTCGAAACTAAGTTAGATACGATATAAAATCTAACAAAGCAAGAATAAAGCAAAAAGAAAAAAAAAAGAAAAAAAAACAACTAAAATCATCCATTTGCTCCCGCAGTATAAAATTTGATGCGTGTCGTAACCACAACAAATTAGTGAATATTTTTCCACTCAATTAACAAGTAATATGGTGGTAGTTAAGTTCGTTCCCACGAGGAGCAAGAGGTTTCAATTGTCTTAATTGTCACAAAAAGGGGGGTTTATAAAGCAAAAGAAAATAAACAAAGCAATTCAAAGATAAAGTTGAAATCAATAAGAGAGACAAGATCAGGGAATCCTTCTTTGTTGCAAAACAATGATTCAAGTTATGTTCTTTTCCACTTTTTATTAGTCACGGATTATCACCAACCGTAGGTAAAGCATCTAGATCAGTGCTAAACCCCTAAATCCCTTGTATCACCGGATACGGAAGTTCTCGACTACCGGATTCTATTTACCAAACCACCTAGTAGTAGATCACTCAAGATGTAATTTAAATAAACGCATTAAGATTTATGAACTTATTAGGTTGATATTAGTAGTTAGACTCTTAGATCAAGGTCTACTTACTAACGTTGTTTTCACACACAATTGCTCCACGGAATCCCTCCGCAAGGTCTCGTGTTTGCTACTTGTGTAAAGAGTCAAGAAACGATTACTTATCCCCTAACTTTCACTAGCTTTAGATCAAATTAACAAATCAATTTAGCGTGCACTCTAAACAATCTATCAATCAACCATGAATGTAAAAACATTCCTATTAGTAAAAACAAACGATAATCATGTGAAAAACTTCAAGATAGAATTGAAAACAAAACTCAAATCATATGTTAAGAAATAGGACTTCATCCTCAATCAATAAGAAAATTAGCTACTCATGTTTTTGAAATTCACACAAAGAATAAAGAAAAGAAAAGTGTTGTGTGTGTCAAAAGGTGTGTAAAAGTTGTAGAAGTGTGTATAGAAAAGTAGAGAACTTCTCTATTTATAGGCTTCAATGCTCTCCAAATCTTCCAAGGAATAGAATCCTCATTCCATAATAACACCACTTTCCCAATTTGAGCCTAATTCCAATTTCAAGTGCAATTCTCCAAAGCTTCCAAGTTTTCATCTTTTTCCCAAATCTAAGTCTTCACACCCATGAGAATAATGCACACAAAAATCTGTAATTTTGGTCGCCTGAAAAGTTCTTGGGATTACCGGAATTCTGCCGGAAAACTCACCGTCGGCCACCTCGAGTTCTTGCTAGTAAAGCGAGAATATTCCGTCCATATTCTCATTAAAGTTAAGCCGTCGCATGACGGTCTTGATTAGTCAATGGGTCAAGGAGGAGAGATTGACATGAATCGGTGATCCGAATCTGTCTTCTTTGGTCTTACTCACGAGTTGGATCTGGAATCGCCGAGTCGACTCACCAGAATGGAGAATCAGACAGAGATTCCTATGTTTTTACAACTATTGTCAGGCCGATTTCAGGCCGTTCTTTCTTGCAACATTCCTAACATTCATCTACACATTAATCTTCATTCCCTGTGACTTCTGAATAACCACTCATTCTCACAACAGCAACTCAACTTATTTCCCCATTCTCATCTCTTGGCTTCAAGAACACCACAACCCCGACAAAGACCAAAGTTCAACCCTTTTGAAAAGCAACAAAGAATAACAATAACTATTAAGATCATTCGAGCACAATTTCTTGATGTTCTTCACTTCAACAGTAGCTGCTTCACTTCAACGAGAGTCGCCTCGTCATCTCGATTTCTCATAATTCAGATTAACCCTTAAGCCAATTTGAACCCATCTGTTTCACGGCTTCAATGGAACAGCTGCAATAATTTCTCAATTTCATATCAGAAACATCATCTTCATCTAATCGAACCCTAACTTGAATTCATCGTCGATTTCTTCTCTGGATCTCAATCACCACCATAATATTTCAGCACAAACCCAATCACAAACAACGACAGCTTCATCCATCTCGATTAACATCCATCTCAATTGTATAGACCGCCAACAATATCAATATCTCAGCCATTATCAGATCCCTTTGAGCAGCACCACCCTTGCAAATTGGTCTCAGTCTATCAATTCGTCACCTACCCATGTCTGTTCTTCATATAACTCATTCATTTCATCATGAATCCATCGATAGCAACAGCGCTGTAAATCCATGGTAGCTCTCATTATCTTCTCTGATTTCTCTACAGATCGAACCCCGTGAAATCAATCACATCAGCAACAGACAATTTATCATAACCCGAGAGTTCTTCTTTATGTTCATCTTCTCTGCCTGTTTCTTGATCTGTTGTTTTGATTTTTGATCTCAATCAGAAGCAACAGCAGCCATGACTGCTTTTCTTTCTCACTTCCTATGTATGAATGAGAGAAAACTCTCTCGATATAGGGTTATAGATTAGGTTGGATTTATCCACACCAGGGATAGGGTATAAACACCCGTTCACTCTTGATAAGGGCTAACCAATTTACAGCCCCTTAACCTCAGCTGGAATGTCTTTAGTGCTCCTCCAAAAGAGTTGCCTCTTATCCTTGGCTCGGCACCCGATATCACTCGCCTGTGAAATAACCTTGTAGCCCTTTTTGCTCAAATAAATTGATTCTTTTTCTTTTCCTTCGTGCGACTCCAGAGTATCTAATAAAACTCAAAACACGCGTAAAATGCATAATTTACTAGAAAATAGCAAAGAAAGCATAACCAATAGATAGTAAATCGAGGTGTATTCTACACCTATCAAATTCCCCCACACTTAGACTTTGCTAGTCCTCGAGCAAATCAAACTAAAACTTACAACTTCAAAGCGTTCCAGCGTCCCAAGCATCCAAAGAGCTATGAGGACATAGAGTTTCTGCATGCTAGTAATAAGAAGTTAGAAATAATAAATAACATATTCTCATTCTTAAATGTTGAGTGAGAAATAACCACACCATAATGAGAGAACGCGTGTTTGAGAAACGATCAATAAGTATTTCGCCTCTACTTCTGCCTCACCAAAAAGGATTTTATGATAATTGCACTCAAAAAGACGGCTTTTTTATGGGTCTCACATGTGTACAGGTAGGAATGAAGAGAGAAATCCTGCAAAACGTTGAATGGTGGGAAGGACAACTTCCGAAATATTTTTAAAAACCCACATCTTTTAACATTTTAAAAAACCATTTTTCTGTCGATCTCTAAGAAAGGAAATCAACCACTATTATCGAGGATGAGATTACTTACTCAACTTCACATCCGATCGCCAATTATGATAACACCACTCTCACGGCATCCAATAGAAACGTCTTCCGCTCCTCGTCTTTATCTTTTTGGTCTTCGTATTAGGCTTCAACTATTGATGATAAATTCTCGAATTTCGTAATTCCTTGACAATTTGTAACCTTTTTCTTCAAAATCCTTGTCGCTTGAAACTTCCTTATAGATTTTCCTTCCCCACGGCTTATTAATTAAATAAAAACAATGATAAATTTTTCTCTTGTCTCATTTTCTTTTCAATTTTTTTTTTTCTTTTCAATTTTTTTTTTTTTGATTATTATGAAGACAAGAGAAATAAAATACAAAACAAAGTGAAATAAAACAAACCATGACCGTGGGAGAAGTATTTTACCGCTTGATTCTTCACAACTTGTATCGTCTTGAAATCATAAACTTCAATAATTCTCACCTTTTAATTTTCTTTGCTCTCGTAAATAAGTCTTCAACTTGGATATAGAATTATGCTCATTGTATTGTAAGTCTTCAACATATATGTAAAAAATTTCTCTTTGTATGTTGCTTTACTTGAATTTGAAATTTGCTCTTTTCTAGTTCCGTTGCTTGTAAACCTTGAACTTCTTCAACTTTCCTTGTAGATTTTGATGTCGCTCCTTGCTGATGATGATGGTGTTTCTATGGATCCGTTGTTGTGGAGAGAATGGTACTAACTGCAAATCGAAATACAAGAAGGAGGCTTTCATCTATAGACGTCACCCTCATGATTGACAAAATTAGCACTCAAGAGATCAAAGAGTAGTGCTTCTATTGGTGGGAGGTTGGGTAGCTCACCATTCTACCCGGAATTAACGTACGGTGACACACACTCAAAAGAAAGCTCTTTAGTTAGCTACAAAGAATATTTGGTCGGTGCCTCACATGATATAAATACGGGTAGTCTCCACTAATGAATGATCAGCAACTCTAATAATGCATTTCTCCCTTCTCCTAATTTGCATCACCGGCATGATTAAATCCATTATTTAACACTCTAACAAGCAAGAAATCCGAATGTAGTTCTCTAACACTTCCAAGTTCAATTATGTCGGTCAGAATTCTCTATGTAAACATACCTAGAAGTATGCTAGTGACTCTAAAATCTCTACAAGTTGGAGGTTTTATGCAAAACTTTTTTTTTTAAATACATGCTTAACCACTCCCCCACACTCAAACCTTACATTGTCCTCAATGTAATTGAATCCTCCTAGTAAAGTCAAGGTGGGAAATTTTAACATGATACGGAACAAGAAAAAAAAGAAATAACAAGAAAAAAACAAAAAAAAAAAAGAAAAAGGATAAGAAATACAAAACCTATGGAAATCTAGACTATCCATATCGATCAAGAAGAAACGACCACGGCTACATGATTTGGCCACACAATTTAATAGGTCTAGCCTACTCCTAACAGGACTAGGCGATCGTCACGATAAATACCGGCGGGCCCACTAGCATCCCTGCCGGTCGAAACTCCTTAGCTCATCCGATGCACACTCAAACGCTGGCCTGAACATGGACGTTCACGCTATTAAAAAGAAGGCTCAAACGAGCTAGACCTACCATGACGGTCTTAGAAACATCACATCCGTCCAACTTAGCCAGCCAAGTTGGACGGCGTAGATCGTGTTTTGGGCGATCAAAGAGGCGTCGTTGTGTTCACCGGCAACTCACCTTCATCTTTAGTCGATCAAACCTCACCCGTCAATCCGTAGGCGCATCAAAACAATTGCCCAAAGTAGGATGATCGCCCTGTTGAAAAATAGCTCAAAAGAGCTAAGACCGGCCAAAACGGTCTCAAAACATCACGACCACCCAACTTAGCTAACCTAGTTGGATGGCTTAGATTTTCCTTCGAATAATTAAAGAAGTGCTAACGTGTTCACCATCGACCCAACTCCACACTTGGTCGATCGACTCGCTCATAACAAGACCAGAGCATATCAAATCGCCGGCCCAAAGTAGAGAGAACGCGCCGTTTGACCCCTAAAAAATGCTTTGCGGCAACGCACTACTGTCGCAAATCGATCGTGACCATTCATCTTCGCCAGCCGAATCAAGTGGCTTAGATCTAATTTCAGACGACCCAAGAGATGTCAGTGTGCACACCAGCGGCTCATCTTTGCACATGACCGATCGACCGGTTCGAATCAATGCACATCGCTTTGATTTAACTAGTTAAAACAGGGATGACCGCACGACTTCCAAACCCTAAATACGACAACGGCAATATACAACTGCCGCAAATCATCTCGTCCATCCAAATTCGCCAGCCTAGTTGGATAGTGTAGATTTGTTTTCAGAAATCTAACAAAGTAGCATTGTGATCACCGGCCATCTCTTCCCCACAGGGAGCGATCGACCAAGTGATATCTCGCCCATAGGATCCTCAAACAAACACCCAAAGAGGGCCGGTCGTGCTTCTTTTAAAATGCTTGATTCATGACTGATTCGATCGAGCTCAAAAACAACGATGCTTCTAGCATATCGATTATTTTTAGCTGCTTATTCGAAAGCAATGCTTCACATACATCGATTATAAGCAATGTTTTATAAATATCGGCTTTACAAATAAATTATTATTTGACCTAAAAGCACTACGTGCTGCTTTCAGCAACGAGTCCCACGACTCGACCCACTTACTCGAGAGATCAAACATGTCACAAACTGGGGTATTAGTCTGGCGGTTTACAGCGTGCGGTGTGCAACGCGCCCATTACGAGAAAGTGTCAGGAAAGATGGACGGTTAACAGTAATGAGAGTAGTGGGCGAACGTGTGATCAGTCTTCCCTCATAACGGAAACACGATGATCACCACCTTCCGCACAAACCCACTTCTCCACTACTTAACTTCCTCCACTTCCTATGAGATCAGGGTGCGCTCAATGACTGGTATGAATAGGTTTTCAATCTATTTCGAAGAAAGAAGAATACAAGTGTTATCAACACAAGTAGCTAGAAACCATTTTCTGATACAAGTCATAAAACAACCATACCTTCATAATTTTGATCTCAAACACCTTCTTCGCTTCCCTCCCTAAGATCAACCCTTCCCCTTCACCTTGTGACCGAATTGAATCTAGAACGGCCATTTCTTGGTTTAGTCTAGAGTCTTACAGATTGATCTCTCGAACTCAAAAGTACTCCCATGCAGTACATTTTTTTAGGGTTTGAATTCGTTTCTCATCAACACACCCAAATTTACCAAAAACAGCAGAATCAGTTTTTACCCTCAATCAACTGACGACCACAGTGGGAGATTAATCTCTCGGTTGCAAGATCAATTTTCAATTTCATTCCAATTTTTCTCAAATTCAAGATGGTGGATCTTAGGTCTGGATCAGCGACAAATCCCGATGTTACTAGCGCTGATGACACCCCTAGTGTTAACATTCCTGTCGGTGACACCATTGTACCGCCTACCAGCACGATCAACGCATCTCGTGGCACTACATCCTCAACCATCAACACCAGCGGCGCAGGAAACATTCCCTTAGGTGTGACACCTCCAATTACCAGAGCCAGAGCCGCTGCCGCCACCCCCAATGTTTCTTCAAGCGTAACACCCCCGGTCGTTACTAGAGCTGCTGCCACTTCTCATCAGGATGAGAGAATACAGGAGCCAGAGGAGGCCAACCCCTATTACCATTGAAGATTTAATAGAAAGACAAGAAGTTCTCGCTAAGGCTCAGACGGACATGGCTACAACTCAGCAAGAGGTGCTCACTTTCCTCGAGACGCTAACAGAACAACTACCACAAGAGACGCATCATCCCGTGGAACCAATAAGGAGTACTTTCAACACTTTTGGCGCAAGCACTTCAACAGGGCGTGCATTCATAGATGAGGAAGTTCATGTTGCTCCTGAGCGCGCAAGAGAAAGGGATCAGCCGTCCAACTTCATCACACGCGAGGATCTGGAGCGTCTCCTCCAAAATCGAAGCAAGAAAAACCCGGTGGACATGCATTAGCATCAATCTCCGTATCCTCCTGATGTGCAAAGAGTTCCTCTTCCGAGAGGATACTCCTGTCCTCAATTTTCCCTTTATGACGGAACTGGTAATGCTCGTGAACACATCTCTCGTTTTCTGGAGTCATTAGAAGACCATGAATACAATCATGTCCTCCGCCTGAAAGAGTTCTCAAAGTCACTTACCAGGAGAGCGTACACCTGGTACAACAACATTACACCAAACCGCATAGCCAATTGGATTCAAGCACTATGATCCAAATGTGACTGAACATCAATTATTAGAGTTGTGAATTAATGGCATGGCACCTGTCTATCGCGCTTTACTGGAGAACCTGCGCTTCCAGACGTTCTCTGAACTTCATGAAGCTGCTAAGCGGTTGGCTACAACAGCACCAGCCTTGCTGGAAGGAATCAGGCCCACGAGGAATGAAGATACACGTGAGATTCGAGGAAACAGACGTCTCATTAACAAAAAAATACAACACTCAGCCCCTCCGTAAGCGTGGTGAGCATAGGAGGAAAGAGAAAATCTCCGATCACGAGAACAACAACTAAAATAAAAGCACCAGCGCATCAGACGGCCCCATCCCGAAGGGCCGCGGCTAAGACTCCTGCACAACAACAAGAAACTGGAGATGCTGCTCCAAACTTCCCGTTCCCGATCGATGAAGTAATTGAACTCCTAGAAGTATGGATTCAAGATGATGCCATCAAACTACCTCCTATCGGGCGCCCACCAAACACAAATCCCAAATATTGTCATTACCACAGATGCAGGAAAACTTCAATTAGGCACTGAAGGAGTTCGCAGAGACCCTCTTCCCATCGGGAGTTGCATAGTTCCTGGGGACTCCGTCCACGAAACCGTACAGACCATGATGGAGCATTTATGCAAACAACGATAGGCGAGTTTCCGCACACATGGAATCATGGAAGAGCTGCTTCATCAAAAAATAAAGAAGAGAGAATAAACTCGCATGCGTGATTTATTAAAGCCCGTTAATATTCATGGTCGTGGCCGACCAAGGTTCGTGCTCGTAGATGCCGCTACTTCCTTTCAAGATCCATGGACGTAGCCACCACTCGTCACTACCAAGATTTGTGCCTGTAGTCATCACTCATCCTTGTCAAGGATCGTGATCACAGCCATCCAAGCTCCAGCCAACCTGTTTTGTACATAGTCATCAGCAAGAGGGTGATATCCTCATCATGGTAAACTCATCGACCGCACATGATAGAATTACGTAAACCACACTTGGGGACCGAGGCTCAAGATGAAATTCCTTAAAATCAGTCAAGGACTTTTTTAACACAAGAGAGATGGTCAATCAAGAAGCATGTAATTTACAAGGGAAAATCAAACTGAAGGTTGGTCGAATCCTTAACCATTGTTTTTATCTCCCCTATTTCGAATCACCGTTGCATGCGTTGAGATGTTACAGTAGAAACAGTATTATTTCCTACGAGGAGAAAACACGACTTGCCGGCCAGCACTATTTGTGTGTCGTCTTCCCATCTGCCATATCATATCGCCTTAAAAGAACGGGAAGACCTTATTTTTCAAAATCAAGGGTTAAGGGCGCCCTCACTGGAGTTCTCTCCTAAAGACGCTTCAACGCTCTCTCATGAAGACGCTTCAACGAACGCTCTCTCCAGAAGCCTCTTCAACACTCTCTCCAGAAGAATCCGCTTCAACGCTCTCTCCTGAAGCCGCTTCAACGCTCTCCCCAGAAGAAGCCGCTTCAACGCTCTCTCCTGAAGCTACTTCAATGCTCTCTCCAGAAGAAGTCGCTTCAACGGTCTCTCCAGATGAAGTCGCTTCAACGCTTTCTCTTGAAGCCGCTTTAACGCTCTCCTCAGAAGAAGCCGCTTCAACGCTCTCTCCTGAAGCCGCTTCAACGCTCTCTCCTGAAGCCTCTTCAATGCTCTCTCCATAAGAAGTCGCTTCAACGCACGCTCCAGAAGCCGCTTCAACACACGCTCTCTCCTAAAGCCGCTTCAACGCTCTCTCCAGAAGAAGTCGCTTCAACGCTCTCTCCAGAAGCCGCTTCAACGCTCTCTCCAGAAGAAGCCGCTTCAACGCTCTCTCCTGAAGCCGCTTCAACGCTCTCTCCAGAAGAAGCCACTTCAACGCTCTCTCTCTCCTGAAGCCGCTTCAATGCTCTCTCCAGAAGAAGTCGCTTCAGCGCTATCTTCAGAGGCCTTCAACACCTTACCAGCAAATACAATGGAAGTACGTCTTTTAAGAGAAAATGAGCTCGGGATAATTACACCTGAGGACTACCAGCACAGGATGCCTTCACGTCCCTCAACCGGTTTATTTCTAATATCAGCATCATCACTATTGAAGCTTTACGAGCCGCAGGAAATTCTCAACATAAAGACGTACATGTGCATCAAAGACTCCAAAAGTACAAATAGGAGATGTTTTCACGTATCCAGCCACACTATCGAATCTGAAGTGTAACTGGGGACTGCTCATCGCATCCCATTCCATACAACCATCAAAGATTCAGAAGAGGCTCAAAAGATATCGCTTGAAACGAAGTCCTTAAAGATTCGCGGCACAACGTCCATCCTTCTACCTACCTAGCCGGCACGCCACAAATCTTCAAGAAGCGTGTAGTCTGCAAGGGGAATATCAAACAAAAGAGTGGGAGAGCTCAGATTGCAAAATCATGTACACGGGCTCTACTCTAACCTTACCGGGGAGCGCTACGTCTAAGGTTTCAAGGTATTGCGAGATCTTTCTAAGAATTTGGATTTCTTAGTCGGGAGATTTCATTCATTCATCCTGGAAACATAAAATCATAAAAGCAGCATGAATGAGGGATTATTATTTGATCAAGCCCTGGCTCTAGACACATGAAACAAAGACTACTAAGAATTGCCATCAACGCCAGGGCCAATGGCGCCTTCACTAGAGTCCTCTCCGGAAGCTGCTTCAACATCCTCTCCGGAAGCCGCTTCAACATCCTCTCGAGCCGCTTCAATATCCTCTCGAGCTGCTTCAACATCTTTTTCAGAAATTGCTTCAGCAGCCTTTTAAGGATATTCCTCATGATAGGTCTCGTCCGTATCAGAGTCGAGGATTATGACGTCGTCATGAAAAGGGTATTCATGTTTATCCAGGAGTTCATGTTATGATCCACCCTCCTTCACTTTAGTCGGGCAGCAAACCTTCCAGCCCTAGCACTTGTTAGCTGAGATGCTTCATCGCGCCTCCACTTTTCCTCTATGCTAACCGAGGCCAGGAAAGCTTGAACACACTCTCGAACGATACTCAGATGTACAAGGGACTTGGAATGCAATTTGAGATCCAAACCAACAGTATGCCTAATCTACACAGGCCAACCGACATCATGCTAGGGGAAAGCTTACCGGACACCTCTTGAACGTGACATGTTCCAAGGACATGCCGACCCATCTCTCCTGGTAACATCTAATTTTGTCTCATAAGTTTTAACTTTATTTGTCACCATCTAGTGCTTACCCCGCAACAATGTCACTGTTACGTACTAAGCAGGGGACTTAATGTTGATGGTGGTTTTTAATTCAAGGGCTAAAATCGTAAAACCTGTATTTAATGCGTTGTCATCCTGCAAAGGAACAAAATCCATTTAAAAGCAATGAGTGCTTAAGCCTCTTCGCTCACATATGTATTGAGCAATTCAATATATCTGTATATATGAAATTTACTCAGAATGGTGCGTGCAACAGCAATCCCAAAATATTCTGTGAATTTTATCTTCCACCAGCATTATTCATTAATGCATGACTTGCCTAGTATTTTCCTACGCTGTGTTCCCAGCCGAACTCTCAATATTGACATGACATGACGATTAAATTTTCACTCTCAGCAGAGTAGCATGAATCATTGAGATCTACATGGAAGTACTCACACAGGCTGCATCACTCTCTGACAAAGAGACCAACGTGTTTACACACCTTTCAATTAAAAGTTAGCGCGATCGAACGCGTTTAAATTCCTTAAGGGAAATCCAGACTGTCCATATCGATCTTAAGAAACGACCACGGCCACATGATTTGGCCATAAAATTTAATAGGTCTAGCCTACTCCTAACAAGACTAGGCGATCGTCATGATAAATACCGGCGGGCCCACTAGCATCCCTGCCGGTCAAAACTCCTTAGCTCATCCGATGCACACTCAAACGCTGGCCTGAACATGGACGTTCACGCTATTAAAAAGAAGGCTCAAACGAGCTAGACCGACCATGATGGTCTTAGAAGCATCGCATCCGTCCAACTTATCTAACCAAAATGGACGGTGTAGATCGTGTTTTGGGCAATCAAAGAGGCGTCGTTGTGTTCACCGGCAAATCACCTTCATCTTTAGTCGATCGAACCTCACCCGGCAATCCGTAGGCGCATCAAAATGATTGCCCAAAGTAGGATGATCGCGCTGTTGAAAAATAGCTCAAAAGAGCTAAGGCCGGCCAAAACGGTCTCAAAACATCACGACCGCCCAACTTAGCTAGCCTAGTTGGACATCTTAGATTTTCCTTCTAATGATTAAAGAATTGATAACGTGTTCACCATCGACCCAACTCCACACTTGGTCGATCGACTCGCTCATAACAAGAACAGAGCACATCAAATCACCGGCCCAAAGAAGGGAGAACGCCGTTTGAAAACCCTAAAAAATGCTTTGCGGCAACGCACTACTGTCATAAATCGATCGTGACCACTCATCTTCTCCAGCCGAATCGAGTGGCTTAGATATAATTTCAGACGGCCCAAGAGATGTCAGCTTGCACACCAGCGGCTCATCTTTGCACATGACCGATCGTCCTGTTCGAATCAATGCCCAGCGCTTTGATTCAGTGCGTATACTCCATTCATCTGGTTAACCAGTAATTTAGAATCACCCCTTACTTCCAGACGTGTGGCTCCATCTTGCTTGGCTAATGATAACCCTATGAGAAAGGCTTCATATTCTGCTAAATTATTGGTACAACGAAAGTCTAACTTGAAGGAATGCAAGAAAACTTCGCCGGTTGGAGATACTAGAACCACGCCTGCTCCTCCGGTATTATCGCTAGGGGTGGTGGAGCCATCGAAAAATAGTAGCCACGCTTCTTCTTTGACAAAAGAGATTTCCGGAAATTCTCCAGGAAGGTCTTCGTGCAGTGCTGTGGTACCCTCTCGGGAAAGCTGCTAGTAAATCTGCGACCGCTTGTCCTTTGATAGCCCTTAGGGAAGCACACGTTATATCAAACTCTGACATTTGGAGGAGCCATTTTGCTGGCCTTCCTATCAGGGCCGGTTTTGAAAGTAAGAACTTCACAGGATCGGACTTGGATATCAGCACCACTTTTTTTGAGAGCAGATAATGCCTAAACTTCTAAATTGAGTGAATTAGAGATAGGCAAGCTTTTTCTGCCTTAGGTTATCTGAGCTCAGCATCCCTCAAAGTCCGACTAAAGTAGTTGATCGCTGTCGTAGGCGTCAAAAATAAATTACACTTTCTTACTACTCAAAATATATAATGAAGCAAGGGCAAGAAAGGATCGTTCCCACAGAGAGGTCTTGGTTGTCAAATTATTTCGGTTCCCTATAAATAACACCGGGGGGTTTGTGATTTTTATATAATAAACTAAATAAAAGCAAACAATAAAAAGTAAACACGCAAATCAAGGATGAGAAAGTATTGGTCATGGATTTCATCTTCAATCACAAACATGTTTTCTACACGATAATTAGAATTGATATTTTAATCTCAACTTTTATCAAAGGCCCTAAAATACCTTGATCGCAAGAATATCCCGTTAATCTCCTCTTGTCATCAACAAACACATTAAAAGATGCGAATATGAATTCTATCTAAAAGAACAACCTAACGTGTAAAAGCACTAATCAAGTTTAATTCCCTAGATGCATTAGGTTCTATGAAATCAGTCCAATCAAAGCAATCGAACGTGTAAAAGCACTAATACGATTTAACAAAGGTTATGGTTCACATATGATCATAAGAATATATCACTACAAACTATAATCATAATTATGCTACTTCAAATCAGGAATTATCATTTTTGCGTATAATAACCCTAATCTAGCAAAAGACATGCATGTGAGTTCTACCAATTTGCAACTTGACAAAACAAACATTCAATCATATGACAATATTAATGGTAAATCATAAACGATAATATGAGAGAAAACTAATTTATTGAACAAAAACTCATGTTTGGAAATCCAACTAATCCATAACCAAAAGAAAACTCTAGCTCATATTCATGGAGTTCATAACAAGAAGAAAGAGAAAAGGTTTCATGTTGTCAACCCTAGAAAACAAAGTAGAGGCAAAAGTAAGAGATAAATATTTTCTCTGCTCGGCTACTGCCTTTATATAGGCTTGTGTACAAAGCCTAACTTGTGCGACAATTCCTTATTTGATAAGGATGCATAGTCGGTGAGTGAGAGTTTTGGATCGGAGAAATTAAGTAATTGTACTTGCTTCTGGGAATCTTCACCATTTATCTCACTGGTCTTTCACAAGAACCAAACTCGATCACCAACTCCCTGACTTCTCTCAAACTCGGTCCCATATCCAACCATGAAATCTCGAGAACATCGGACAACCACCAACCAATAACCATCAGTCTTCGTTATCTACAAAGAAAGCTCAAGCTCCGTCCATCTCTATAAAAGCATCGATCATCATCTTCACTTCTCTGCTCGAGTTCTTCTTTTTATCATCCGATAATGGCAGCACACCCAAATTCGGACTCCAGAGATTATCAGCACACTCCACCACCGGAAATATGATCACTGCCATCTCCATTAGCTTCTTCTCGAGCTCAAACCTATTCCACCGTGGAAACAACAGCAGCAACAGAGACTCGAACCATCTCCTCTTTAGTACTGCCAAGCTTGTCCATCTTCTCTGTTTTGTAGCTCGAACTCCATAAACTTCAATCGTCGGCAGCAACCCCATTCTCAATCACCTAGACTCCATCGTCATTCGCTGCCAATACTCAAGTTCTTCTTCTCTGCCAGGATCATCACGATCAATCTCGTCACCGAAAACAACCCATTCCAACTCGAGTGCTCATCATCACAGCAGCATCTAGTCATCTCTGATAAAAAAACAGCCACCATTACCGAGTACCATCATCACTTCATCGAAAGCACAGCAGCGTTCATTGAGACTCCACCTTCTCTGCATCTCTCGCCGATGATCATTGTCATTGTCATGCCCCTCTATATTTCTCTACATCCTCTCAGCGTCATCAACACCACTATTTCAACTCGAGCTCGATTCTCACCATCTTCATCTTCTCTGTTATTACTCTCATCGTCAACTGCCAATAATGGCAGCAACTGTCGTTCTTTCTTCCACGTTGTTCTTCGAGCGCTCTCTGTATTTTCATCTCGAGCTGAACTCCATCATCATCTTAGTCATTACCAGCAACATCGAAATCATCACGAACACCAGCATCATCATCTCCCTGAACTTGCTCGAGCCAATTGATTTGAAATCAGGCTCCTACCCAAGCTTCCTCTCGCCTTCAGAAACCCAATGATGCTCTCAGAAGCTCGAATATCTCTTCTTCAAAATCCACCATTATTTTGATCATTATGATCATCAAGTTCTGACTGACATTGCATGGTTCTATTTTACAAATAATGAAGAAGAAGTGCCCGGAGATAATAAGTGGGTGCCCTTAACATCATTTGAATTATGCCGCCCCCCAGTGAACAAAACTCGACTCCCTTTAGTACTTCCTTTGAAAATGTCCGCCCCTTAACATGATGGTGTCCCTTAGCGATCTTCATTCAACTTTCGATCCCGAAGACCGACAGTTTAGTTCTGACTTCATTCTTGTTTCGCCCATAACTTCTTCATACGATGTCGGAATGACTCCGTTCTTTCGGCATTGTCTTCATCTTCTCGTCCTCTACACAATCAAAAGTAGAAATCTTGTATTTGAAAGAGTTCCAATTTGTATTTTTGCTCCAAATGACTCCATTGCACCTAATAAACTCAAAAGCACACATAAGATACATAATTCACAAGAAACTCGCAAAGAAAGCATAAACAATAGATATAAAATTAGGTGTTTTACAACACCTATCAGTAGTATATAGGGTGCTCAATTCCTTCATCATCTTCTTGGGCGAGAAGAGCCCCGACAGTAGCATCACTAAAAGCAGTGTAGAGACACAACGTTCTTCCTTGTACGGGAGATTTCATGACGGCCGGGATGACAATATCACATTGAATCTTCGAAAAGCCTCTTGTTGTAGTGTCATCCAAACAAAACTTGCCCCCTTCTTCAAGCGGGGAGGTGAATGAAGCAATAAGCTGAGCTAAACCCGGTATATAAAACGCTGGGATGTAGTTTACCTTACCCATGAAGCTCTGGAGTTCTTTCACAGTTTCTGGAGGTGGCATCGTGAGGATGGATTGGGCTTTGGCTGGGTCGACTTTGATTCCTGTAGTTGCAGGAAATCCCACACTACACCCCTCATAATATTTTGTAGATCTAAATCTTATTAATCACCTAAATTTCAAATATAAGTGCTAGAAATATAAATTGACACAAGGATTTTTTACATGGTTCGATCAATGTGATCTACATCCATGGTTCTTCACTATGATTTTTGAGGTTACATAAGAATTAGATTTACAATCTCCATTAATGGATATTTTGTAGAGCTCTAGATCTAATTTTAGGGGAAGAAGATGATAAAGAAAATAAATCTCTCTCTCCCAATATCTCTCTCTCTCTTACCCAAAATATCCTCCCTTTCTCTCTCCTGCTCTCTTCTTTATATAGTGTTTACATAGTGGATGACAGCTCATGTACAACTAATATTTCCCTTAATTTCGGATTTACCTTGCGACATTTCGCAGGAGTATAAATATTAAGTCTCGCAGACACTTTAGTTTTCGCAAGATCTTCGCACTTTCTTCATGTTTACGCTATCGTCATTTGTTATGTCATTTCTGAAATCACTTTGCGACGGTTTCGCGACGTTGTTAATGAAGATTCCGCAAGTGTGTAGTTGTTGCGATATTTGGATCCTACATCTTGCCTCTTTTTTCTTGAATATTGCTTGAAGAGCAATCTTTAAGAAAAAATCCATTGCTGTAATAGTCTTTGATCTTTGTTGATGAAGGAACGAGCGAAAGAATACTGGACTTGAAAAGTACGTACTTGCCTCTATTCTTTTGCGAAGTTCCGAAGATTTGCGAAATAAATAAGAAGTATCAACTCTTGAAGTATGCGAAGTATGAAGTATCCTTGAAGAAATATAAGAAGTACTTAATCCTCGAAATATATAAGAAGTATGAAGTATCCTTTTTGAAGTATAAGAAGTATCTGTCCTTGATTGCGAATAAGAAGTATTGCCTCTATTCATGCGAAATTATTACTCCATTTTTGATGAGGATTCTTGTTGTTCATTAGTGAACATCCACTTTGGAAATGATTCTTGCCGAGAAGATGAAGAACATAAAATGTTTTCTTGGTTATCCATAGTTGCCCCTGTTATTTATCGATGAGGGTAGAATCCTTGAGAAAGTGTTGATTGAGCGAATTGTTTTTGCATTCTTATTTTTCATCTGTGTCATGTTTTGTGCTCATGCGATAGTATAATCTCTTCTTATAAGAAATAATTGATTATCTTATCTTGTGAAATAATCACATTCTGCGAAATTCTTAATAATTCTGCGAAATTGCAAAATACTTGTTCGAATATAATGCCTATGTAATGATTATGTTATGAAATATGTATGCGATATTTATGCCATGAAATGCTTATGCGATGCTTTCATGATGCGAGTATGATGCTTGTATGATGAGAATGCTTATCTATTGCAATGTATAACTAATGTTTGTGTTACTTAGCTTATTTTGCCGTTCTAAACTTGATGTAGCTTTAAATCGCTTCCATTCTTCATTTCTCTGATTTTGTCTCTAGTATATGCATCCTCTTTGCGTATTTATTGTTTCTCGCAAGTTCTTACTTGTGCTTCATCTTTTCTTATTCCTGCATTATTAGTATCGCATAATAATATGATCATAATATCAAGTGTGTGGCATTTGCATTGCCTCAGTCTCATTATTATGTACATGTTCGCAAGTTTATCATTTAATCATTTTATCAAGCTCTCAAGCTTATCATGTAATCTTTTTTGCGATGAAAGATCTCTGTTACTTACATTCAAAATGTTTATGTTGAATTTTGTCATTGCGACAAGATCGCAGGACGTCTTTACATTTTCATGTAATGACCCATTGGTCTTGCCTTATCAGTTTCTTGTGTGGTCTTATTTCACCTTTCTAGTTAAAGGTCTTATTTTGCCACCCCTCATTATTGCGACAATATGACAGGCCTAAATATTCTTGCGAACATAAAGCCCCATGACATTGCCGTCTTGCGACGAAATCGCAGGACGTCTTTACACTTTCATGTAAAGACCCATTGATCTCGCCTTATCTTTGTCTTTTGTATTATTGCCTCTTCAGGATCATTGCACAAATATGACAAGCCTAAATTTCCTTGCGAAAATAAAGCCTCATGACATTTGCGTCTTTTGACACTTATCGGCTCCCCTAATGGAGGGTGCCGCCCTTATCTTCTCCCTGGTTTCCCCTTCAAGGAGGCGTACATCGGCCATACAAGACTAGCTCCTCCCATCCGGTCTTAACAACAACCAGTTGTTTTCGCAGCCTCTTATACCTTATACCTATATGGCTTATGGTTACGAGACTGCACCCTAAGTGGAGTTTTCTTCGGGCCGAGTGCAGCATATACCAAGACTTGCCAAGAATGGCCGAGACACTTCAAATGCCCCAGGCACTCTTGGCTCAACCGTGTACCCGTGCGCCTTGAGCATACACTGACTCCTTGGAAGAGACCCTCGGGCGTCCAACCAGGGTATAACCTTATATATATAGTTGGAAATCCAGGGTATCTCTCCCAGGATAGGCTTTCATGGGCCCCAAATCTCCATGACTCGGTTTCCGGGAGCGGTGTAACCTTTCATTTTGAGCCATGTCAAGAGATACCCCCTTATATGACGCACTTTAGGTCTTACATTTGCCTCTTGCGAAATATCATTCGCGAACTAGGGTGTACGCCATAAAGGTTCGTCCCATTCACTCACTCATTCATTTTTGTCAATTCGTTCAATCATTCATTTTTGATTATCTCTTCTCATTATCTTTGCGAAATTATCGCATTTCCATTATCTCTGCGAAATTATCGCATGTCTTCATTCTTTCATTCATCCTTTCATTCATTCCTTCATTTCTGTCATTTCTTTCATTCATTCTCATAATATCATATCATTTGAAGCAAAGTAAATATTCAAGAAAAATTGTAATACATTATAGTCCTGAAATCTTTGTAGTTGTGAAATCTTTATAATTCTGCGATCGTATCGCGTTTTGTGATTCAAATCAAAAATCCTTTATTGTCTATAAAAGAAATATTCTAGAGAAATATATAAATTTAATTTTTTTTTTTTTTTTTTTTTTTTTTGTAACTTTGAAATCTAGAAATCTTTGTAATTATGAAGTCTTTATAATCTTAAAATCTTAGTAATATTTGTAATCTTGCGATTGAATCTTTTTTTTTTTTTTTGTAAATCAAATCAAAATCTTTTTTATTTGTTGTAAAAGTAAAATGTTCAAGGAAAGTGGTACTTAGCTTTTGTGGTTTGCTGTTGTTGTCGTCTCTTGCGAAGTATATGATTGGCTTGTGAAGCTAGCATCCTTGAAATGTATAAAGGTCGCACAAAATATAATTATCTCATGACAAAAAGAAATGTGAGAAATGAGATTTGAACCCTTGACCTGCCTCTTGCATATTCTCGCATCATACCAACTGTTCTAACCCTCTCTTGCGAAATTAATTTGAGAGATAATCATCAACTTTCTTCTTTGCGAGATAAGCAAAGTCTGTGTGAAATTTTGCATAACAAAAATAAATGTGCGAGAGCAAGAATTGATCCTGCGACCTTCTGCTTGCATTCATGCTTCTTAACCAACTGTGCTAGCCCTGCTACTACGAAGTGTGTCTGCGAAATAACCACCTACTTTCTTCTTGCGAAATATCCTTACGAAATTATCAAAGACTGTGCGAAGTAAACATTTGCGTGAAGCAAACGAACATCTGCGAAGTGTTCGTGCTGCGAACGTTCGCAAGGTAAACATTTGTGAAGTGCAAAAACTCTTTGCGAATGGGGAGATTCGAACCCTAGACATCAAACTCCTTCCCTTTACTGCTGAACATCTGAGCTAGCTTCAGCTTGCGAAAGAAACACATATTGCCACTCTATTATTCTTCCTTTCTTTTCAAAAGTAGTTCCAAAAAGTGTGAAAAATATTGAGCTTTGCGAGAATTGTTCATGCGAACTCTAACCCATACTCCTAATCCCCGACCATCTGCGCTACTTGTTGTTTGCCGAAAGAAACACATAATTTCATAACCTTATTCCATTTCTTCTCATTTGAAAGTTCAAAAATATGCGAAAATTCGCGAGAGGTGGGAATTGAACCTGCGACCTCAAGCTCATTGTCTTTACCTCTGACCAACTTTGCTGGCTTCTGTTTGCGAACTATGTCTGCGAAATAATAACTTACTTTCTTCTGTGTGAAATACCTTTGCGAAATATCCATGCGAAAAATATACATTTGTTGGGATTTGAACACGCGACCATGAACTCATTAATTTCGCAGATAACCAACTCTCTGCTGCCTCTTGTTTTGAAATAATGAAACAACCTTGCGAAATTATCCATTTTTTCCCTTCGTAAAAAGAAGAAAATTATGCTCGCAAGTGAATTCGAACTTGCGACCTCAAACTCACATATTGCTCGCTGAACCAACTGTTCAAGAACCTCTCTCGAAATTAACCCACAACTTTTTTCTTTATTCTCTTATTCGCCTTTGAAAAATAAAAATATGTGTCTCTCGCAATTCGAACCCGTGACCTCTTGCTTATTCGCCGCAACTCAAACCATCTGTGCGAGCTTATGTTTGTGATAAAAATCACAACGTTTTTGTTCTTATCCTTATCTTCGTTCTTCCTTTATTTCCTTCAACAATTTTCCTCTTGCTTTTTCTCCTGAATATGAAATCTTCCATTAAAAAATTAGCTTTCTTCCTTGAATTTCATCACATCAACCTATTTTTTCTTCTTCCTCTTTTCATGTCCTTGAATTGTTGACGGTGTTTTCTCCCTGAAAGTGTGATTTCTTCCATAAAACTTCCATTTTTGAACCAAAATTTTATAGATCTAAATAAAAAGTATGAACAATAACTAATTTTCATGGAAATTTCTTGATCCAACAAGTTACAGGAAGGACAAAATCCATTACTCTCTCCCTGTTTCTAGCGCATATGTAGTTGCAGGAAATCCCACACTACACCCCTCATAATATTTTGTAGATATAAATCTTATTAATCACCTAAATTTCAAATATAAGTGCTAGAAATATAAATTGACACAAGGATTTTTTACATGGTTCGATCAATGTGATCTACATCCATGGTTCTTCACTATGATTTTGAGGTTACATAAGAATTAGATTTACAATCTCCATTAATGGATATTTTGTAGAGCTCTAGATCTAATTTTAGGGGAAGAAGATGATAAAGAAAATAAATCTCTCTCCAAATATATCTCTCTCTCTCTCTTACCAAAAATATCCTCCCTTTCTCTCTCCTGCTCTCTTCTTTATATAGTGTTTACATAGTGGATGATGACTCATGTACAACTAATATTTCCCTTAATTTCGGATTTACCTTGCGACATTTCGCGGGGAGTATAAATATTAAGTCTCGCAGACACTTTAGTTTTCGCAAGATCTTCACACTTTCTTCATGTTTACGCTATCGTCATTTGTTATGTCATTTCGAAATCACTTTGTAAAGACGTTGTTAATGAAGATTCCGCAAGTGTGTAGTTGTTGCGATATTTGGATCCTACATCTTGCCTCTTTTTTTCTTGAATATTGCTTGAAGAGCAATCTTTAAGAAAAATTCATTGTTGTAATAGTCTTTGATCTTTGTTGATGAAGGAACGAGCGAAAGAATACTTTGGACTTGAAAAGTACGTACTTGCCTCTATTCTTTTTGCGAAGTTCAAGATTTGAGAAATAAATAAGAAGTATCAACTCTTGAAGTATGCGAAGTATGAAGTATCCTTCAAGAAATATAAGAAGTACTTAATCCTCGAAATATATAAGAAGTATGAAGTATCCTTTTTGAAGTATAAGAAGTATCTGATCCTGATTGCGAATAAGAAGTATTGCCTCTATTCATGCGAAATTATTACTCCATTTTTGATGAGGATTCTTGTTGTTCATTAGTGAACATCCACTTTGGAAATGATTCTTGCCGAGAAGATGAAGAACATAAAATGTTTTCTTGGTTATCCATAGTTGCCTCTGTTCTTTATCGATGAGGGTAGAATCCTTGAGAAAGTGTTGATTGAGCGAATTGTTTTTGCATTCTTATTTTTCATCTGTGTCATGTTTTGTGCTCATGCGATAGTATAATCTCTTCAGGCTGATTATCTTATCTTGTGAAATAATCACATTCTCGAAATTCTTAATAATTGCAAAATTCAGAAAATACTTGTTCGAATATAATGCCTATGTAATGATTATGTTATGAAATGTGTATGCGATATTTATGCCATGAAATGCTTATGCGATGCTTTCATGATGCGAGTATGATGTTTGTATGATGAGAATGCTTATCTACCGCAATGTATAACTAATGTTTGTGTTACTTAGCTTATTTTGCCGTTCTAAACTTGATGTAGCTTTAAATCGCTTCCATTCTTCATTTCTCTCGATTTTGTCTCTAGTATATGCATTCCTCTTTGCGTATTTATTGTTTCTCGCAAGTTCTTACTTGTGCTTCATCTTTTCTTATTCCGCACTATTAGTATCGCATAATAATATGATCATAATATCAAGTGTGTGGCATTTGCATTGCCTCAGTCTCATTATTATGTACATGTTCGCAAGTTTATCATTTAATCATTTTATCAAGCTCGCAAGCTTATCATGTAATCTTTTTTGCGATGAAAGATCTCTGTTACTTACATTCAAAATGTTTATGTTGAATTTTGTCATTGCGACAAGATCGCAGGACGTCTTTACATTTTCATGTAATGACCCATTGGTCTTGCCTTATCAGTTTCTTGTGTGGTCTTATTTCGCCTTCCTAGTTAAAGGTCTTATTTTGCCACCCCTCATTATTGCGACAATATGACAGGCCTAAATATTCTTGCGAACATAAAGCCCCATGACATTGCCGTCTTGCGATGAAATCGCAGGACGTCTTTACACTTTCATGTAAAGACCCATTGATCTCGCCTTATCTTTGTGTTTTGTATTATTGCCTCTTCAGGATCATTGCACAAATATGACAAGCCTAAATTTCCTTGCGAAAATAAAGCCTCATGACATTTGCGTCTTTTGACACTTATCAGCTCCCTAATGGAGGGTGCCGCCCTTATCTTCTCCCTGGTTGCCCCTTCAAGGAGGCGTACATCGGCCATACAAGACTAGCTCCTCCCATCCGGTCTTAACAACAACCAGTTGTTTTCGCAGCCTCTTATACCTTATACCTATATGGCTTATGGTTATGAGACTGCACCCTAAGTGGAGTTTTCTTCGGGCCGAGTGCAGCATATACCAAGACTTGCCAAGAATGGCCGAGACACTTCAAATGCCCGAGGCACTCTTGGCTCAACCGTGTACCCAGGCGCCTTGAGCATACACTGACTCTTGGAAGAGACCCTCGGGCCCAACCAGGGTATAACCTTATATATATAGTTGGAAATCCAAGGTATCTCTCCCGGATAGGCTTTCATGGGCCCCAAATCTCCATGACTCAGTTTCCAGGAGCGGTGTAACCTTTTCGCTGAGCCATGTCAAGAGATACCCCCTTATATGACGCACTTTAGGTCTTACATTTGCCTCTTGCGAAATATCATTCGCGAACTAGGGTGTACGCCATAAAGGTTCGTCCCATTCACTCACTCATTCATTTTTGTCAATTCGTTCAATCATTCATTTTTGATTATCTCTTCTCATTATCTTTGCGAAATTATCGCATTTCCATTATCTCTGCGAAATTATCGCATGTCTTCATTCTTTCATTCATCCTTTCATTCATTCCTTCATTTCTGTCATTTCTTTCATTCATTCTCATAATATCATATCATTTGAAGCAAAGTAAATATTCAAGAAAAATTGTAATACATTATAGTCTGAAATCTTTGTAGTTGTGAAATCTTTATGTCGCGATCGTATCGCGTTTTGTGATTCAAATCAAAAATCCTTTATTGTCTATAAAAGAAATATTCTAGAGAAATATATAAATTGAATTTTTTTTTTTTTTTTTTTTTTTTGTAACTTTGAAATCTAGAAATCTTTGTAATTATGAAGTCTTTATAATCTTAAAATCTTAGTAATATTTGTAATCTTGCGATTGAATCGCTTTTTTGTAAATCAAATCAAAAATCTTTTTATTTGTTGTAAAAGTAAAATGTTCAAGGAAAGTGGTACTTAGCTTTTGTGGTTTGCTGTTGTTGTCGTCTCTTGCGAAGTATATGATTGGCTTGTGAAGCTAGCATCCTTGAAATGTATAAAGGTCGCACAAAATATAATTATCTCGCAGCAAAAAGAAATGTGAGAAATGAGATTTGAAATCTTGACCTGCCTCTTGCATATTCTCGCATCATACCAACTGTTCTAACCCTCTCTTGCGAAATTAATTTGCGAGATAATCATCAACTTTCTTCTTTGCGAGATAAGCAAAACGTGCATGTGAAATTTTGCATAACAAAAATAAATGTGCGAGAGCAAGAATTGATCCCTGCGACCTTCTCGCTTGCATTCATGCTTCCTGACCAACTGTGCTAGCCATGCCACTGCGAAGTGTGTCTGCGAAATAACCACCTACTTTCTTCTTGCGAAATATCCTTACGAAATTATCAAAGACTGTGCGAAGTAAACATTTGCGTGAAGCAAACGAACATCTGCGAAGTGTTCGTGCTGCGAACGTTCGCAAGGTAAATATTTGCGAAGTGCAAAAACTCTTTGCGAATGGGGAGATTCGAACCCTAGACATCAAACTCCTTCCCTTTCTGCTGACCATCTCGAGCTAGCTTCGACTTGCGAAAGAAACACATATTGCCACTCTATTATTCTTCCTTTCTTTTCAGTAGTTCCAAAAAGTGTGAAAAATATTGACCTTTGCAAGAATTGATCATGCGAACTCTAACCCATACTCCTAATCCCTGACCATCTGCGCTACTTGTTGTTTGCGAAAGAAACACATAATTTCATAACCTTATTCCATTTCTTCTCATTTGAAAGTTCAAAAAATATGCGAAAATTCGCGAGAGGTGGGAATTGAACCTGCGACCTCAAGCTCATTGTCTTTACCTCTGACCAACTTTGCTGGCTTCTGTTTGCGAACTATGTCTGCGAAATAATAACTTACGTTCTTCTGTGTGAAATACCTTTGCGAAATATCCATGCGAAAAATATACATTTGTTGGGATTTGAACACGCGACCATGAACTCATTAATTTCTGAGATAACCAATCATCTTGCCTCTTGTTTGCGAAATAATGAAACAACCTTGCGAAATTATCCATTTTTTCCCTTCTGTAAAAAGAAGAAAATTATGCTCGCAAGTGAATTCGAACTTGCGACCTCAAACTCACATATTGCTCGCTGAACCAACTGTTCAAGAACCTCTCTGTGAAATTAACCCACAACTTTTTTCTTTATTCTCTTATTCGCCACCTGAAAAATAAAAAATATGTGTCTCGCGAATTCGAACCCGTGACCTCTTGCTTATTCGCTGCAACTCAGACCATCTGTGCGAGCTTATGTTTGTGATAAAAATCACAACGTTTTGTTCTTATCCTTATCTTCGTTCTTCCTTTATTTCCTTCAACAATTTTCCTCTTGCTTTTTCTCCCGAATATGAAATCTTCCATTAAAAAATTAGCTTTCTTCCTTGAATTTCATCACATCATCCTATTTTTTTCTCTTCCTCTTTTCATGTCCTTGAATTGTTGACGGTGTTTTCTCCTGAAAGTGTGATTTCTTCCATAAAACTTCCATTTTTGAACCTAAATTTTATAGATCTAAATAAAAAGTATGAACAAGAACTAATTTTCATGGAAATTTCTTGATCCAACAAGTTACGGGAAGGACAAAATCCATTACTCTCTCCCTGTTTTAGCGCATATGTAGTTGCAGGAAATCCCACACTACACCCCTCATAATATTTTGTAGATCTAAATCTTATTAATCACCTAAATTTCAAATATAAGTGCTAGAAATATAAATTGACACAAGGATTTTTTACATGGTTCGATCAATGTGATCTACATCCATGGTTCTTCACTATGATTTTTGAGGTTACATAAGAATTAGATTTACAATCTCCATTAATGGATATTTTGTAGAGCTCTAGATCTAATTTTAGGGGAAGAAGATGATAAAGAAAATAAATCTCTCTCTCCAAATATCTCTCTCTCTCTTACCAAAAATATCCTCCCTTTCTCTCTCCTGCTCTCTTCTTTATATAGTGTTTACATAGTGGATGACAGCTCATGTACAACTAATATTTACCTTAATTTCGGATTTACATTGCGACATTTCGCAGAGTATAAATATTAAGTCTCGAAATATATAAGAAGACACTTTAGTTTTTGCAAGATCTTCGCACTTTCTTCATGTTTACGCTATCGTCATTTGTTATGTCATTTCTGAAATCACTTTGCGACGGTTTCGCGACGTTGTTAATGAAGATTCCGCAAGTGTGTAGTTGTTGCGATATTTGGATCCTACAATTCCCTCGGCGGTCACTTGGAAACCTAGAAATTTGCCTGAAGAGACGCCAAAGGCATACTTCAAAGGATTCATCTGAGGATTCTTGTTGTTCATTAGTTGTATTCACGACACCTTTCAAACACACGTTGTTAATGAAGATTCCGCAAGTGTGTAGTTGTTGCGATATTTGGAACCTCTGAAACCTAGAAATGGGACGCAAAGGCACACCAAAGGTTTTTGACTTGACCACTATGTCATCCACGTAGTCTTCAACTTGCTTATGCATTATATCATGGAAAATTGCGGTCATGGCGTGTTGGTAGGTGGCGCTAGCATTTTTCAAACCGAAAGGCATCACGGTATAGTAAAAGTTTCCGAGAGGAGTTCGAAAAGCTGTCTTACTTGCATCGTGCTCATACATCTTTATTTGATTGTAGCCGCTGTACCCGCCCATGAAAGAGAACATATCGTGTCCACTGGTGGCGTCTACCAGATATCAATGTTAGGAAGAGAAAAATCGTCCTTGGGGCAGCATTTGTTCAGATCCCTAAAATCAACACAGCACCTGATTTGGCCGCTCTTATTCATTACTGGAACCACATTGTCCAACCAAGTAGGATGGTGAATGGGTTTGATGAAACCAACGGCTAGTAATTTTTGAATTTCCTCCTTGATCTGTTCTTCCACATCGTGTCTGAACTGTCTCGGAGATTGCTTGACCGGTTTAGATCCGGGTATTATATGTAGATGATGAGTAACCAGTTTCTCATCCAAGCCATGCATTTCCTTGTACGTCCACGCGAATACGTCTTAATATTCCTTAAGAAGGTCCACAAGTTTTGCACGTTCGTCGGAACATAGAGTTGAGCTGATGGAGATATGTCGTGAAAATTCCTCGCTTCCGATGTTGACAACTTCGAGTTCATCTGTGGTGGAGTTGGTTCCGTCCTGCACTTGTCGTGGTGCATCCGGCACCTCCTCTAGTGACTCGCTGTTGTGATTGCATTACATTGGGCGGAGAGACTGGGTGGTAGTCTCCCCTGCTAATTTGCGAGAGTATGAGCCATACTTCCGTTTGATGAGGAGAAATTGGCGTGCTTTTGTTTTGGAGAGATGGTGCGAGATCGGGTATCTTTGTGCAGCGATGCGAGCCTGTCCACTTCTTCGATTGATGTCCATGTCAGGAGTGGAGTGCAGTGGAATTTTCCTGACAATCCCCGTGAATTTTCCTTCAGTTCGAACATCTCCATATCACAGATTGGTGTATAAGAAGATAATGACGCGGGAATGCGAATAACTTCTTCATTCAACATGGTCTTTAGGCACTGGTGATATGTTGAAGGAATGATCATGTTATCGTGGAGCCACGGTCTTCCCAGTATCATGTGGTAGTCTGGCTCCTTCTCGATTACTTCGAACTTTACCTTCGACCGGATTGGTCCCACTGACAGATTCAGGTTGATGTATCCATACGTACTAGTTTGGTTGCCTTCGAAATCTGTCATCATGGTAGGTTGCCGTATAATTTTGCTTGGCCGCACCTTGGTTGTCCTGAGAGCATTCTGAGATTAATAACATTGGAGGACGCTCCCATGTCGATGAGGTCCCTTTTGAACTCTGAATCCTTGATGCGAGCAGTGACGTGTAGGGCCCGGTTATGTCCTTCTTCTGCCATCATGTCGTCTTCAGTAAATGTAACATTGTTGACGGACATCTCTGATATTCTTGAAGTCTCCGAGCGTAAAGGAACCAAATACGCGTCTAGGGCTATTTGATTAATCGTAGTAAATGTCTCTGCTCATTGGTCCTTTGAAAGGTGCAGAAGTTCACATAAAATTTCCACCAACGCGGCTGCTTCCTGGTTTACCGGTTTCTGATTGGTGGTGAAGTTGTTGACCTGAGAACGATCGGGGCGTCATTCCCCAGTGTTGAAATTTCCGGAGCGAGTGAGACACTCAAATTCGATGTAATTCTGACAAGAAAGTTGAGTATGCTGTTTATCGTCTCCTTCATCAGGTCTATGTTCCTTGTGTGAACCTCATGAACCCATGCCAATTCGGCCAATCTTGGAATTTCTTCATTGGCTGCGCCATTAGGTGCCGTTTTGGGGAAAGATACATCGCTATTCGCCAGAGTATGAGTGGAATTTGGGATCATGGACTCAGTTCTAAGACCGACCATCTTTTGGAAATTGAAGTTGCAACCGAGAGATTTAATCTCCCACTGTGGTCGCCAATTGTTTATGGGTAAAAACCGTTTCTGCTGATTTTGGTAATTTCGGGTGTGTGGATGACAAATGAATCTAAACCCTAAACAATGCACTGCACGGGAGTACTTTTGATTCGAGAGATCAATTTGTACAATCCTGGCCTAAACCAATAAATGGCCGTTCCAGGCTTGCTTCGGTCACAAAGTGAAGGAAAAGGGTTGGTCTTAGGTAGGGAAGCGAAGAGAGTGTTGAGACCAGAATCGTTGATTCTTATGGTGTGGTTGTTTATGACTTGTATCTGAAGGTAGAACTGGCTAGCAGGATGGAAAGCTACCAGGTGATTTTTAGATATTGTGTTGTTGCCGACCAAAACTTGGTGTTTCGTGGTAAATAGGTGAAACCTATTTATACAAGTCATATTGAAAAGTACCATGGTCTCGTAGGAAATGGAGACGATTGAGTGGTGGAAGAAAAGAGTAACGTGTAACCGTCAGGCATTATGCTTCCATGATGAAGGAAGTGAATTAGTTTACACCGTTACTTTCATCACCACTAATTGTCCCACTTCATGACACTTTCTTATAACGGGTGTATTGCATGCCGCACGCTGTAAACCGCCATACCAATACCCTGATGAGTATCCCCAGTTTGTGACATGTTTGATGTCTCGAGTATTTTCATGGAAAACATGTAGTAGGTTGCTATGTGTGGCAAGTCAAAGTCAAGAGACTTGCCATAGGAAAATAGCGTGTGATGCTATTAGGCTTGCCTTGGCCGGCCGCCTAAAACTTACCACAAGTCCGTCAGTTTAGTGGCGAACTTGAATGGCTGAGATTGCATCTCATGAAGAAGGGTAGACGTTGATTATGGCTACCTTCTGTTGGCGCCTGGTAATGTCACAATGGCGTTTTTGGCGTACGCCAGTGGCATTGCAACATGACTGCCATACCTCGTGCATGCCAGTGGCACGGTGGTGTAAGTGGCGCCTGGCGTAGCCATCGATCCCAACGCTTTGGGAAACGTTATTTGGCTTGGTTGGCGTAGCAATTTTGCCCAAATTAGGGTTTGGCATGTTGAAACCCTAATTAAGGCTTGGCCAAGGCTTGGATTTGGCGTCGTGGCCAAAGCTAGGGCTTGGCGGCGTGGCCAAGGCTACAATTTGGCGCCGTGGCCAAAGTTAGAGCTTGGCGGCGTGGCCAAGGCAAGGTTTTGGCGTCATGGCCAAAGTTAGAGCTTGGCGGCGTGGCCAAGGCTAGGTTTTGGCGTCGTGGCCAAAGTTAGAGCTTGGCGGCATGGCCAAGGCTAGGTTTTGGCGCCGTGGACAAAGTTAGGGCTTGGCGGCATGTTACTGCGGCAGAGTGGCATGTTGGCATGCCGATTAATATGTTATTGTGGCAGGGCGCGTTTGGCTTTCCAGTTAGTATGGTGGCGCGGCAGGGTGCGTTTGGACTTTAATGTATGGTGGCGGGTTTAGAGCGACTTGATTGGTCAAGAAAAGGGTCCGACCAAACATGAGGCGCGGCCGCACCTCTAGTGCTCTTGGCGCATTTAAAGTGACCTAATTGGTCGGTAGGAAGGAGAGGTTCCGGCCAAGCATGGGCGTGGATACACTTCTGGCGCGAGTGTGGCGGCTTTAGAACGACCTGATTGGTCGATGGAAAAAGGGGCCGGCAAGTATGGGCCCAGCCACAACTTATGTGCGCGTGGCGAGTTTAAGGCGACCTGATTGGTCGAGGGAAATAGGGCCGGTTTAGGATGGGGCGTGGCCAATGGCAAATGGTGACGGCTGGCCTAAGGCATGGCCACGCCTCCCTTTCTGCTGCTCTTATCCTGCGGCTCCCTGTTTTCTGATTCTGTGCAAGATTTTGCGTCTACTAATCCATGGCGGACTAATTACCTAGTTTGCCTAGGCTTAAATTTCGACAAGCATGGTCTGATATACTGCGCAAGGTGCAAAACCCTAACTTCTGCAAGTTAGCTAGGGTAATCGATTGAATTCTATGTGTTGACACAGAGTTCTTTTAAGTTCATTGCCAGAGAGCAGCATGCTTTCTGATTGAATACCTTATGCAAAGACCTTATCCTTGATATTTGGAAATTCATGATACCCTGCTGCGAGTGAACACAAATTGTCATGCCATACCAACCTTAAGGGTTCAGCCGGGGAACATAGCATAGAAAGTATTCAAAGAAACTTATATTAAGTGAATATGGGCAAGGGGCCGAAATTTACAGAACATATGGGATGGTTGCTACATGCGCCAGTCTGGATAAATTTCATGTAAATATATTGAACGGCTCAATAAATATGCCAATATAGAGTTAACACTCATGGCTCCGTTTCCTTACAGAGTGACATCACATCAGATACAAGGTTTTACAATTTTAACCCTAAGCTAAAAACCACCATCAACATTAAGTCCCTTGCTTAGCTCAGAACAGTGGCATTGTTGTGGGGTAAGCATGAGATGGTGACAGACGAGTGATAAGTGTCTAAAATACCTAATTCTATATCTAGTATTTATGCTTTCTTTGCTACTTTTCTTGTAAATTGTGTATCTTATGATTACTTTTGAGCTAATCAGGTACTTTGGAGTCATTGGAGCAAAAGGAAGTGAAACTCGTTAAAACCATGGATTTCTTCCCATCATATTGTACAGAACGAAAGGACGAAGCCAGCGGCGAAAGAGTGAGTTCATTCCGACGTTGTATGAGAAAGATTTGAGCACATCAATGATTAATCTTGTCAGTTCTCTGTAACTAACGGTACAAGATGAATTCGTGGAATGTGGGTAGCTCTTATCCTAACCCACGAGGTGCCAATAACTGTCCCACACTACTTGACTTATCTAGGTTGAGCTCAACTCATTCAGACAACATTTTCCCATTCTCTTCTTTGCGGCTGCAACCGGGAAAAATTAGATCCGTGGTGGTAATGTATTAACAGGAATTCATGCTAGGAAATCAGATAGGAAGATCGATTTCAAGAGCTACTGCATAAGACGGAGAAAGAGGTGGTAATTCAAGGTTAGGGTTTTGAAGTTGTTGGAAATGAAGTTCTGTAATCAAGACGGAAGAAATTGATAGATGGGTTTTGATGGTTATGAAGAACACAAAAGAGAGATGAACAAGGATGGTGTTGCCGTTGATTTTCTGTTGAGGTGATGGCTGGAGTTCAGATGAAATAATGGGTTGTGGTTCGATTTGATGTTGAGATTGTAGGTGGTTGCTGCTGTTATGAGAAGATGAATTTGAGGATTAGGGTTCTGAGGTATTGCAGATGGTGATTTGTATGGCTGAGATGAAGAATGGGGTAAGGTTGATGTATTGGAAATGAACTGAAGATAAAAGAGCTGGTAATTGTCTACTGGTGATGAATCTGAGATGTTGTTGATGTTGATAGTTGGAAGTTCAGCTGAGATGAATGGAGGCTGTACAAAGATGGGTTTTGCAGTTGAGTTCGAAGAATGAAATTGGAAGAAGAATTGGTGGAGATTCAAGAACAATGGGTTTGATTGGAATTCTGAGCTGCAATTGCAATGGATGCAATGGACTGAAATAGATGTATGTTTAGGTTACAGTTGAGCTTCATCTGGTACTGAGATGGCAGAGGCCTAGATGGAGGAAATAGAGTGGTTCTGGGAGCTATGTCTTGGTGTTTGTTGTTGCTGCGGTCAGTTAGCTGATAGAAGAGTTTGAAATGGCCTAAACCTAGATGTAAGCTAGGACTGTGTAGCTGAAATGATGTTGACAAGCAGCTGTTGAAGCTACAGAATGAGCCGCGGATAAGGAGTTATTACAGGTGGCGCTATATGCGAGAACGCAGGTTAAGGAAATGGTCACAGTCATGATGAAGTTGACTTGGAATTGCAGGTGCAAGCTGGAATATGATGGCAGTTGTGGCTGATGCTGAACTGAAGTGCAGGAAATGGGTTGTGCAGGCATGAAGGGATGATGGCAGCTGAGTTATCAGGTGGACTGTGAAGAAGATATGGATTCTGGGGAAACTGAGACAATGGGCGAAAGAGTTGCTGCAAGAGTTATGCGTGTTGAGGCGCAGCAAAGGGTCTGAGTTGTAGATGATATACTGGCAGGGAAGTATGGTTTGAGCTTCAAGGGTTGGATGCAGTTATGCAATACAAAAGTGGTGAATGATGCTGAAAATGCTCATTAGATGTATGTTAGGATTGCAGGGGAAATGGCCTGAATCGGTCGGAAATGACAGTCAAACAAGACAGAACTTGGCTGGAATCAGAATCCGGCGAGTTGACTCGGCCGATTGGTGAGTGACAGTGTAACGGTGCCGTTAACTTGACCGTTAAAGATGACGGCGACTACTGTAGGATCAGAATATCGCGGCATCAATACTTCGCGAGATTAATAAATGACGACATTGCGAGGGAGTCGCAGGGAAGTAAAATAAATGACGCAATGAATGACGACAGCCAGAACACGAGGAAGATATGAAAATATGGCGAAGTTTAAGAGTGTCGCGAGATTGTATACTTGTACACTTGCGATATTTCGCAAGCCATTCCCGAAAATAAAGGACAGCTTAGCTGTCATCCATTGTGTACTACCCTATATAAAGGGTTGAGTAAGTCTGTTGTAGAGAGAGTTCTTTTTGAATTGTTAAGCAAGTCATTAGGAGAGAGAAAGTTTTAGAGTGATTCTATAACTCATTTCTAATTCATATTGTAAAGATTCAAGTATTCAATCAATAGGAATCATAATCATTCATCTTAAAATGACTTAATTGTGTATATTCAAGTCTTGGCACATGCTGCACTCGGCCCGAAGAAAACTCCACTTAGGGTGCAGTCTCGTAACTATAAGCCCTATAGGTATAAGGGATAAGAGGCTGCGAAAACAACTGGTTGTTGTTAAGACCAGATGGGAGGATCTAGTCTTGTATGGACGATGTACGCCTCCTTGAAGGGGCAACCAGGGAGATGATAAGGGCGGCACCCTCCATTAGGGAGCTGATAAGTGTCAAAAGACGGCAATGTCACGGGGCTTTAAGTTCGCAAGAATTTTAGGCCTGTCATATTGTCGCAACATAAACATCCTGCAGAGACAAAAATACTAAGAAATTGATAAGACAAGATCAATGGGTTGTTACATGAAAGTGTAACGACGTCCTGCAATTTTGTCGCACGACGTCAATGTCATGGGACTTTATGTTCGCCAGAATATTTAGATCTGTCATATTGATGCAAAATGAGGGGTGGAAAAATAAGACCTTTAACTAGGAATGCAAAATAAGACCACACAAAAACAATGATAAGACAAGATCAATGGGTCATTACATGAAAGTGTAACGACGTCCTGCGATTTTTGTCGCAATGATGAATTTCAACATAAATGATGATAAGATAACACAAGAAATTGAGTAAGCAAACAAGCTTGCGAATACGATTATATTTCTTCATTTATTTGTGGAGAATCAGCAATAGCAGTTGCGAAATTAAGAAGTATCATTACTTAAAGATTATCGACTTAATTTCTCTCATGTGAAAATAAATAACAGAGGCAAGTATGGGAATGATTAGAATAAAAACTTGTTATTTATTTTCATATGATAGATTTACAGTAAGAGATTACAAAATGGAAGGTTAGAAGGATAAATGTACAAGTATCACAAGAAGAGAAAGGAAAATGGAACCATCTAGCAACTTATTCTTCTTCATCAGATTATTTATCAGATTCCTCTTCTTCGCTTACATCACTATCAGAGACATCTGAGCAAGGCATATTTTCAGGAATTTCATTGAGAATAAAAAGATATGAAGAAAGAGGAATGTTGTGGTCATTGCAAACTGTTTCAATAGTTTGATTGCGAAAACGAACAACATCATTTTTGAAATTCGCCACAGTAGTTTGTAGTTGCTTCTTCAGCTTAGAATATTTGTCATTACGAAGAGAGAAGTCTTTTGCAAGTTGTGCTTTCTCAGATTCAAGTTCCTTGATTCTAGTTTGAAACCTCTTCTCAGATTCTGCGAACAAATGACAATGAGTTAGCAGCTTAATAACAGTTTCATAAAAAAGAGGCGGAAAAATAATAAAGAACAGTAAACAAACTTCTCTGTCAGAAATCATATCTTTAACCAAGGCAGTATGCTCAGCATGAAGACTGACGCTAACACCTAAGTTATTTCTGGCGTTATCTAGAACCTTCGCAGCCCAAGCGAATTCATCATCATTATTTATGACAAGAAGTGAACGAATTTGATTTTCTCGCTCATTAAGTATGGCATTTTGGCGAAGGGATTCATCTCGTTCAATTTGTACTTCAAGAAGAGTTTTTTAGAATTTCGCTAATGCTTGAGCCCCTTGATTAGCAATGCGATCCTTATCATCTATAAGGCTGCTAATTTTCTTCCTTAGAATATTATTATTCTCCTGAGAGCTAAGATAAAAACGTTTAAATCGGTTGGCTAAACCTAAACTAGATCTATGTTCAATTTCTAAAAGATGAAATTTGGTTTGAAGTTCATTTAATGAGAGAGAATTTTTCTTGTTTGAAGAACTACTCAAAGATTCATTGAGATGAGCAAGAAGAGCATCATCATCCATAGGTTCAGGGAATGAATGGAGAAGGATGGCTTCGTCAGAAAGATTATAAATGTCTGCGAAAATGATAAGTCAGGCAAAGAAAAATAAATGGCAAAGTAGAAATGAAGAAAAGAGGAGGGTGTTATACCATAAAGTTCTTTGATTAGCACTTTGAAGTGTAGATATTTTGTCCTTATGGGAAGAAGACTCAACTTCCAACTGTTGAATTTTTTCATCCTTCTTGCGAGATGTCGCAACTTCAATTTCTAGTTCTTTGATCTTCTCTTTAAGTTGAAGATTTTTCTTTTCAAGATTGTTGCGTCTTTTCTCGAGGTCTGAGGCAACAACAAAAGAAGCTCTCCCAGACTATAAAGGAAAGTAAAGAAATTGTTAAGATAAGGTTTACAATCGAAATCACGAGAGAAATAAAGAAATATGAACATACCAAAGCACCGAGTGCATTTAAGAAAGCGGGAGTCATTGTTCGGGAAACTCGCGAAAAGAATCATTATCCACTAGCAGGGGGCATCGCAAATATTAGCAAGAGCTTCGCAAGTAGCAGATAAATGATCATCTCCCAATCCTTGCATAGAATCAGAGAAGACACTAGACAATTGCATCATAGCAGATTCGACCGAATGATTCTCCTTTGCAAAAGAAGTATCAACCTCATTTTCATCTTCGTCAGAATTCTCGCTGGTTTGGGAACTAGAATGAGAAGAGGGATGGATTTTCCGTTTTTTATAAGATGGAGCAGAAGATTTATCGTTGCGAAGAGTGATTTTATTCTTGCCTTTAATCTTCACAGCTTCGGGAATGTCAATTTCTTCAACCCCAACCTTCGCACACGAATGAAGATAAGAAACAGAGGCAACAATATTGTTAAAAATAACAAAAGAAAGTATTTCTTACTTCATCCGTGATTGATTGGAGTATCGCCAGAGTACTCGCCTTTGGACGTCTTTTATAACTCTTTCTCAATTTGATAATCTGAAAATTTTGCAAGTCTAGTAAATATAAGAGGAAGGAAATATCGTAAAGCAAACCTGAAATAGGAAATATACCTCTTTTGCCTTCTCGGGCCACTTGAATTCCCAAGGACGATAGCCTGCGAGATTCGCAGGGAGTATATGAGAAACTGCAATATAAGGTCCGCTCAAAAATAGAGGAACAACACACCACTTTTCATCTTTGGAGTACCGAGGAACATTATTTTTGCCCGAGTGCTAGTCAATATCTTGCATAAGCGACTTATCACTGGGAATATTATCTTTTCTCTTCAATCGAGCACCCCAGCGAGATTTATCATTTCTCATATTTATTACTTCATAATTTTCAAAAAAGTTTTCTACAGTATACTTCTCAGCGACTATTTTTAAAATTGCGAATCTAGGATCTTTGCCATCATCAGGATATAAAGATCCCTTACCAGCGCCACGGTTGGCGAATTCAAGCATTAAACGGATGCAATCACCGCTTAATTGATAAATAGCTCGCGAGAATTTCTCATGAGCAAGAATTTCATAGAATAAAGGCATCTCGGGATTGTAGAGAGGAATGGGAAGGCCTGCGAGGATTTGACCTAGCGAGATTATGATTTTCTGATCATCACACTGATGATCAGAAAATAGCTTTGCAGAAAGTATAGGTGAAGATTCTTGATCAGGAATAGTTGATAGGATGAAGCCCTTCTCTTGTAAATTCTTTTGAGCTTCATTAAAAAGGGGTTTATATATACGACCAAGTGAAGCCATTTTTAGAGTATGGGAATGATTAGAGAATTGAAGATCAAGAGAAAGAAAGAAGGGAATATTTACAGAAGAGCGCGGTTGCGGAGGAAGAAAGTTGAAGAAAAGTTGCAGAGGGAAAATAAAAGAGAAGAAGAGAAGGGTGAGAAAACTATATATAGAGAGAAGAATCCTCGAGAAAACAAATGCATTTAATGCGAGATGGGACATGAATGGTCAAGAATAAACGGTTGAAAGAGACATGTCAAGAAAAGAGTGGAAGAAGAAACATCTGTAATAAATTACGTGTAAAAGTACGGGAGTGAAAAAGATAAAGATGAGCAGTTGCGGCATTTCAAAATATTGGTTCTCATGACATTCTCTTCTTCGTAGAAAAGACATGAGAAGAGGCAAGATGTAGGATCAGAATATCGCGGCATCAATATTTCGCGAGATTAATAAATGACGACATTGCGAGGGAGTCGCAGGGAAGTAAAATAAATGACGCAATGAATGACGACATCCAGAACACGAGAAAGATATGAAAATATGGCGAAGTTTAAGAGTGTCGCGAGATTGTATACTTGTACACTTGTGATATTTCGCAAGCCATTCCGAAAATAAAGGGAGCTTTATTTGTCATCCATCGTGTACTACCCTATATAAAGGGTTGAGTAAGTCTGTTGTAGAGAGAGTTCTTTTTGAATTGTTAAGCAAGTCATTAGGAGAGAGAAAGTTTTAGAGTGATTCTATAACTCATTTCTAATTCATATTGTAAAGATTCAAGTATTCAATCAATAGGAATCATAATCATTCATCTTAAAATAACTTAATTGTGTATATTCTAGTAAGGGGTGTAGTATAGGATTTCCTGCAACTACAACTACATAAGACCGTTAGTTTGACTCAAGCGGCGGAGTAGCATATTCCAGTGACCATCAGGGTATATTCCGTTCAACTTTCGGCCTGCGACACCAGACTTCAAGCGACCAATTCTGGCAGAGATTTCCACATGGGTTTTAACGCACTATGGGCTTGGTGGACTACTTGGAGATGGGTTTTGAGAAGACCTAATATTGGAAAGAGTATCCTTTTGGAATGGGAGAAGCATATAAATAGAAAAGTCTTTCTCTAAACCTATATATCTCCATTAGGGAGGCTTCTACTTGTTTGCTAGGGTTTCACATGATAGTTCTTCTTTGCTTTCTATGATGATTTCCAAAAACATAAGTAACTAAGTTTTTATTATTGGTTGAAGATGTAGTTGAATTTTGCAACCAAGTTATGATTTTTATGAATTAGTTTTCTCTCAATATTATCGTTTGATTTCTACTGCGTATAATAATTGCATGATTGACGTATTGCAATATGATTGAATGTTTGTTTAGTTAAGTCTAGAATTAATTGAACTCACATCCATATCTATAGCTAATTTAGGGTTCATCATAGAGAGATAGCCTTGAATACGAGTAGCATGATATGATTACGGTTTGTAGTGATACATCCTTGTAATCATATGTAGAAATTGACCTTTGTTCGAATTGTCAAGCGCAATGTATGACAATTGCATTGATTAGCCTATTTCTGAAACTTAATGCTCCTGGGAATTGAACTTAATTAGCGCAAGGCGTTAGGTTATTCTTTAGGTAGAATTCGCATACGCAGCTCTAATGTGTGTGTTGATGACTTAGGAAATTTACGGAGTATTCTTGCAATAAGGTATTCTAGGTCTTTTGATGATAGCGAGATTAAATACTAATTCTAATCATACATTCAAAACTTGTTTGCTAATGAAGATGAAACCTTTATCCAATATTTTCTCATCCTTGATTTGCGTGCTTTATTGTTTTGTTTGCTTTTATTTTACTTTTAGATTATAAAAATCGAAAACCCCCCTTGTTACTTTTAGGAAACCAAAATATATTGACAACCCAAGTCCTCTCTGTGGGAACGATCCTTTCTTGCCCTTGCTTCATAATATATTTTGAGTAGTAAGAAAGTGTAATTATTTTTGACGCCTACGATAGCGATCAACGAAGATAGAATAGGAACAGCAAGTCATGAGGAGATTGTCAGGAAGATTTGGCTAACCTTTGTCAAGAGGCATGATATGATTTTTAATTGTTTTTCGTTGTTGTAGTAATTAAGATTCGAACTCTAAGACTTGTGAAGATTAAATTTAAAGATTTAATGAAAATAATAAAAGAGAGAGTTACTGGGTTTAGGATTCCACCGCATTCATAACATAAGGCTCAATTATTTATTCTCAACAATTATCGCTCAATAAATAAAACAACATGGACTCTTATTTTCGCCAAGGTAGATTCTCAAAATATTAGTTATAAATCGTAAGCATGGGACATCAAACATCTAAGCAAGCATGACCCATCTAATAAAATGATAACTAATTAATTCAAATCATAATTCTATTCTAATTAGTGCAAAAGTCAAATAGAAAATAAAATAAATTCACCCATGTATGAAGTTCGGCTTCCTCCGTCAACCCAGTGTTGGGGCTTAGCTTCTCATAATGAAAACACACTCACAAATATAATTCATAGCTCAAATGGTGTTTTTATTAAAGAAAGCTAATAATACAATTAATCTGCAACGCTGTATTGGCGTTACAGAAGTCACTGTTACAATATTTGTTGCAAATTCAAAACAAGCATGCCAAACCGATTACATGAGATTTTGTTTATAAACGATAAGTTCTCGACGATCGATTGGCGTCGAATGTTTTTCTTCTTCTTCTTCTTCTCTGCAGCAGCAGAGAAATCTGCTCTGCAACCCCCTGTTCTTCTCCCCAACTCTCGATATCCCTTCTCTGTGATCCCAGCTCCCTTTATATACTCGACAGGTCTCAAATAATTCGTGTTAACTGCTTATAATCTTCACAGTAAAGAGAGAATATTTCCCAAGATATTTTTTTCTTTTCCTACCATGTTATGGGATTTGCTTCCCATTTTATCTCTTTCACACGTCTTATGGTCGTGTACACGTCCCATAGTGCTCAGAACACAAGCCAATCATCCCCGAGCATACTCCAAACTCTGTTTTGCTGAGAACTTCCCTGTTTTGTTTCAATCCACGTAACATTCCTCATCACTCGAATCCAAGTCACTTACCAACCCTAATTCATCGAAACAGGCTGGTACTACTCCAAATCCGCGCTTGAATCTTACCCAAATTCTTCACAGGTCAGAATAGAACTTCCCGGAGAAGAATACCCGAAAATACCAGTTTCTTTATATTCATGATCCCAAACAATTTCAACCGAAACAAAACCTGTTACCATCCCTGTTTATCCCAGGAGAGGATACCCGATCAATTCCAGCGATTTAATCTCCCTTAATCACCTTCAGAAGTCGAACCCTAATTTTTCCGGCGACTGAAACAATTTTTTTCCAATTATCCAGCCAATTCTAGACGAATCATACACTTGTAACGACCCTGTTTAGTTAAGATTAACAATCCCATGAAGTTTCAACCATTGATTCCTTCTAAAACACTGCCAAAATACGAACCCTAATCACTGTTGTGGATGAACATAATTTCCCGCCAAAAACCAGAATTCAAACGGAGAAGATGACCTCCCCCTAATAGATATGGGGGTGCGAATAGCAGTTGCCGCCCTGGGGTGCAAATAGTAATGAAGGTGCCCCTTATAAATTGAGGTTTCCCTTAGTAATTGAGGTGCCCCTTATCCAAAACTGAGAGTCCGAATAACATGTGTCCTCCGGGGGTGCTTTTATCAACTTTTCGAGCTAAAACTCCACAAGAGCTTATTCTTCCAAAAACAACTAAAACAAATTTATTAGAGAAATAATGAGTCCTAGCTAATGTATTTATGGGTTAAAATGCGTCGCACTTTCGTGCTTATCAAGGCATGAAGAATCTGTGATCCTTGCATTGGCGGCTTCGCATGAATTTGGCTTGGCCACAGGGTGCTGGCGAGCTTTGCTTCCCGGAACGTTGGTGCCAAATTGGGCCATGGAACTGATGCTGACGCCGCGGCTTCAGCCGCGGAGCGGTAACGATGGCGTTACTGGCTTGGGCCATGAATCGGTGGATGGCGCTAGCTTGCTAGGTCATAGAACGTATGGAGATGGCGCTTGGCTTCAGTCCATGGAATGATGGAAACTGGCTTCAGTCCGTGGGATGGCGGGAACAACACTTGGAACTTTGGCTACCAATCAGTGAAGATGGAGCCGGGGTTTTCGCAGGATGGGCAGAGATGGTGCAGCTTTGATCACGGAATGCTGGAGTTATGGTGTTGCTTGCTAGGCTGTGGAGTGGGCGGAGATGGCGCTGCTTTGAGCGGTGAAAGCGACGCTCCTTTGGCTATCTGACTGTTTTCTCCCGTTCCACATTAAGGTTTCGACGAGAGACTTCATCTGGTTGAGGCTGATTTTATGGCCGCCGTGTAAACTCATTGTGTTTGCTCAGCATCCGTTTCTCTTTAGGGTTTCTACAGTATATATGCTGGTGTAATTAGGTTACCCTTTCAAAGACTTTCTTTGTTAAATCTGTATTTCCTTCATCATGTCGAGCAGAAGCGAATCATCTTCGAGTCATCCAGATTCTTCAGTCAAACACAGGCGGCTCGATTCTGGCAACAATTCCCCCGTCCGAATCATCCGAGTTAAGAAGATCATACCGATATGTTTTTTATTGACCAATAGATATTTGTTTGTTACCACAGCGAGTGAAAAAGAGAGAGTTTCTTTTGTGCAGAGATATCAATCTGGAACATTTGTGACCGACGTCGATGATGATGATCTGACCACCCCCTTCCTTCGAATCCGAGCACACCAACCGCTGCAGATCTGGAAAATGATGATTTGGGTATTTCTTGCCATGAATATCCCAATGCAGGTTTGTCATTCGAAATCCGCATGAAGTATTTATCTTCTAGATACCGAAACGTTGGTATTCCTAGTGCAAAAGGAATTCGTGACTCTGTACACGAAAATATGGAGAAGATATGGCCATATTGCTACCAGGAACGTGGTGAAGCCTTTGCTCGCAACTGCCTTGGTTACCACAGTGAACTGTATCCTTCCCATGATTGTTGAAATGGAAGGCACATCCATCCGCGACGTCACATAATCAACTATTGAAAAGTGGGAAAACATGGTGTCTACCTATGAATCCCTTGAGTTTAATGTAAGTTGGTTGCGGCATCGTCTTGACATTGTGAAGGTTGATAGATCCGGTATCCTTGCCAACATCGTTCCTGCCACAAAAGCCATTTTGGAAGAGAATAAGGCTTTGACCGTGGAATCTCAGAAGGTGGAAAAGGCAATCCAGGACTTGAAGAGTAGGACTGAAAGATATCAAAACAGGTTGAAGATGATACTTTCAAGGAACTACAATCTATTGGATGGGCTTTTCTGAGTTGTGTAGTTGTGAGACACCTGGTTTTCCTTCTGGGTCTCGAATGTATTATCATCATTTATTTATTTTTGTATTGGTTTTGGAGAAATAAGAGAATTTTCATTAATATGCTTCGATTAAATGAAATCTGATAACTGGGATATGAAAGAAACGAAAAGATGCATGGATAGCCGTGCTATGAGACGGCGAGGGGTGGAGTAATAGTTAGGCGTAGTATGCCTTGAGCCATTTTCCATTGATGACTGCCTCTAGTTTACCTCCATCTTCCTTGATGACCTTGTAGTATCCACTGTTATACGCTTTGGTGACCACATAAGGCCCTTCCCATTTTGGGGAGAATTTTGGTGCTGACATGTCTTGTTGGATATGTTTGGCGGTCTTCAACACCAGATCCCCTACTTGAAAAACTCGAGGTTTCACAGTTTTGTCGTATGCTCGGGAAATTCTATTTCTGTATGCTTGAGCGTGATCTTCTGCTTTAGCTTTTCTGGAATCCAAAGTGTCTAGCTCTGCTACCCTTGCATTTGATGTTTCGGCTTCATTCCATTGGACTCCACTTGCCTCGGCAATCCTAGCCGATGGGATTTTAATTTCTGCTGGGAGAATGGCGTATGCGTCGTAGACGAGAGAATAGGGGGAGGTGCCAGTAGAGCTCCTTGGTCATGTCCGATAGGCCCAAAGCGCCATTGGCAATTATTCATGCCATGTCCGAGGGATATTGTGCACTGTCCGGCTGAGGATTCGAATTAGAATCTTGTTGGTGCTTTCGGCCTGCCCATTCCCTTGGGGGTAGTAAATGGTGGAGAAGACTTGTTTAATTCCATATTCTTCGAGTAACTCCCGTACTTGCTTGTTGGAAAAAGGAGTGCCGTTGTCGATGATGATGTGTTTGGGCACGCCGAAACGACAAATGATATATTCCTTAATGAACGCTGCAATTGTGGCTCCAGTAGTCCCTCGTAAAGGGATGGCTTCGACCCATTTGGTGAAATACTCTGTTGCGGTTATTACATATTCATGATGTTTTGATGACGGCGGGTTGATCTTCCCAATGATGTCGAGTCCCCAGCTATAAAACGGCCACAGACTACTTACCGAATGCAGGGGAGTAGAGGGTGCGTGGATAAGATTTCCATGAATTTGAAATTCGTGGAATCTTTGAACAAAGGGAGCCGCATCGTCCTCCATGGTCGGCCAGTAGTATCGCTCGTGTATTTGGAGAAATAACTTCTTTTTTCCTTGGTGCTCGCCTTTGTGCATTTCTTTCAGCATGATTGGGATTTCTGCCTCGCCCAGGCATCGTAATAAATCTCCTCCAAAACTTTTACGATACAGGATTCCTTCATGGAGTATGAATCTCTTGAATCTTTGCTTCACCTTGGTTGCGTCTTTCTTATTTGCAGGGAGTACGCCGTCGCGAAGATAACATATGTATGGCTTTTGCCAGTCCCCAGCGTGGTCAACAGTGAAAACTTCCAATTGATGCGGCGGTGCTTGGCAATTGGACCAAGATCCTTAGAGCAATCGAGATTGAGCCTCCATTTCTGTCCAGTAGTAGCCAAGGCGTTGCATACGACGATAAAGTGTTACCACCAACGTTTGTCCGCAAATTTCGCTATAAATATGGTTAAGCTGATGTTGTGACTCTTCATCTCCGAGGCATTTTGACAGGGAACCATATGGGTTCCGGCGGTACAACATCCCATGAAGCATGAAGAAGTTTTGCAAGGTTTTGAGACCGACCTTTCCTTGGGAAAGCGAGATGTTAAGTTCTTGAATAATCGGTGTTCTCCAATCGCTGGCTTCAGTCTCCTTAGATTGCAAAAGTGTTAAGTGCATATTTTGCATATTTTTAGTGTCGAATCCATGCTAGTAATTGCTTAGTTTCTTGCAAATTATTGTATATTACTCTTGTTTTCTATTATTTAAGTTTTGCTAGGTGAATCATCCAAAAGAAGTGAATTTGCACTTAATTGTGCGATAAAAGAAGTTAGCCGCAAGCTGAGAAGGGCCAAAGACCAAGTGGAACTCATCTAAATTGAGGAGTTCTTCCTATCATTTCGAAGAGGACGAAAAGAAGAAACCAACGGCGAAAGAATGAAGTCAATCCTACGTCGTATGAAGAATCTTGAAGCATTTTAAGCAAGCCGAAGATGTCGCAAAGTTGAGTAGCTACAGAACTTCTAAAGGAAGCCTACTATTTTACTCGGGGCTACCACCAGCATCTTCTTCACCAAGCATCACGACCAGTTCAGGGAACTAAAATTAGGTAATTACCATTGGTAGTTGACGGAAAAGAGAACACGAGTCCAGAGCTCGGAGAATGACTGGAAGTGAGGTTTGATCGGTGATTGACTGTGAATGCCATTAATGGCTGCTGTCACTTCCGATTTTGGCAGTTGATGGTGCTATTCATTGTCGATGGTTGTAACTCGAGAGACAGCAGTGACGCTGTGGTGTTGAGAGCTGGAAAAGGTTTGGAAACTCAGGGATCGATGGAAGAATGGAGGAGTTTGTAACGAGAGTAGCTTGTAATGGGATTGAGCTGTGGTATCTACCATGGTTAGTTGGCTGCTGACGACGGAAGGAAAAGAGTTCAGCTCGACATGAAAATACAGAGAAGCTGATGGATTTGGTTGAGTTTAGGAAGTCAGGGAAGGTACATCTCGAGTAAGAGAAAGCGAATAATGGCTGTGATGTTAAGGAATTGAACGAGCAAAACATGGAATGATGATATGTTGCTGCCGGTGATCGAGATGGAGTTGTGGGCTAGAGTTGTGAGCAGTGATGAGAACTCGAGTCTGCCATGGAAGTACGAGAACTGCAGTTGGGTGAGTGATTTATGTTGGTTTTATCGGCAGTTGATGAAGATAACGTCACTTGATGGAGTCGAGAAAAGCTCGACTATTGACGATGGAGGATTGCAACGACAAGGTACAGGAGATGCAGAGTTTGGCTTGAACTTTGGATGCTTCCATTAACAGGGGATCGAGTTTGATAAAAACAGAAAATGGGTTGAGTTCATGGGTTGATGCTGCCTGAGACGAAGGAATGAACTGGTTTGATTCTGGGAGTTTGCTGGTGATGTATGAGTGTCGAGCAGGAAGGAGATGGAACTAATGATGTTGCTATGCAGTTGTGGAGAGTGATTGAATGGGAGAAAGTCGAGCTCTAGGTCGCTGAGAAGACTTGGAAGAGAAAGAAATGGCAGCAATGGTATCGGGTATTGGCTTGCTTCCATGGATGTGATGGATAGTGAAGAGATGGAGCGGAGCTGTAGTTTGAAAAGATATGAGAAGCAGTTGAGTGCGAGTTTTACCAAAGTCAGGGAGTTTGATTTTTCACCGACAGATGAGGGTCCGAGAGAAAGAATGAGTTCAAAACCAAAACTCAGATGTTTTGAGTTTTCACGGAGACACAAGGGAACGTGAGTACTGATCGGAGAAACTTAAAATCCAGGGGAAAATTTATTTCACGGGGAGATATTTGTCCGTGAGTGGCTGGAGTAAAAAGGAAATCCCGTAACTTTATCTTTTCACGGTGATGTTTCTGTCCGAGAGAAATATGGGTAGACTGGAACTATGCATGTCAGCTCCAGCGGACTAACAGGCCAAAACCGTAGAAAGTAGTAAATGGGATGGATTTGAACAGGCTTGTGCAGCGGCCCATTCAGTTGTGGTTATATTTTACAGCACCCAGCCGTGACTTAGGCTAGTTTGGTGCGATTTTGATAAGTCTGGGCATCCTACTTTGACCGGGATTTGAGCATGGGCGCAACTACAATTTGGGACATCTATAAAAGAGATGTTTCTATAGCTTCTAAAGGATATCTATAATTTTTAATCACGCCATTGGAGAGAAGAACACAAGGAGGAAAAGCTAGGGTTTTGGAGCGATTTCACCATCGTAACAATTTCTCTTTCATTTTCTTATATATTTATCATGGATGTTTCTACATCCATGAGTAGCTAAATCCATAATTGATTGAGGATGAATTCTAAGTTCTAGACTTGATTTGGATTAATATATGCATCTATTTTGAGTTCTTCATATGATTATTATTTGCTTCTACTTTAATGAATGTCTATGATTGATTAGTTGATTGCTCTAGATGGCCAACTATAGTAGTTCATTAATTAATTTATTGCTAGTAAAGGGTTAGGATATCCGTGTCATTGTTGAATAACCCATACACAAGTAGAAAACGTGAGACCTTACAGAGGATTCTGTGGAGCAATCGCATGTAGAACAACATTATAAAGTGGACCTTGCGTTAAGAGTCTAACTACTAAGATTAACCTAAGTCATAAAATATAAACCATTCTACCAAGTTACACCTTGAGTGCGCTACTACTTGGTGGCTTGGATGAATAGAATCTGATATTCGAGGGCTTCGGTATTCAGTGACCAAAGGACTTTAGGGGATAGCACTGCGCTAGTTGTTATTCCACGGTTGATAATAATTTATGATTAATGATGAATTGATAAATATATTAACTCATTGACGGTTTAATAACGAATAAGGATTCCTCGATCATCTCTCTCCATATTGCTTACAACTTAATCTTTTAATTACTTTGTTTATCTACTTTTAAATCTAAAACAAAACCCCCCATTGTGACCTTTTGAACAACTAAATCTCACTGCTCTTCATGGGAACGAACTTGACTTTCATTATATTACTTGTTAATTGAGTGAAATTAAGATCACTAATTTGTTGCACCCACGACACGCATCAAATTTTGGCGCCGCTACCGGGGAGCAGTTGGTAGCTTTAATTGTTATTTGTTTTTGTTTTATTTTTGTTTTTAGTCTTATTTTTAGTTTTTGATTTAGCTTTTGAGAATTTTGTTTCAGGTACTTAATCTCTGGCATCAAAGGATTGGAATTACCCAAGGTGCGGAATTCAAACTCGCAAGGGAACGGTACTACAAGCACGTCCACAGTCGCAACAAGAACCCTCTACAGAAGAGATGGTTAATACAGACGACGAGAGAGATCCTCCACCTCCGGAGAGGAAGTTAAGAGAGTTGACATCTCCATGCTTAGATTCGCAACCACTGTGCATTATAATCACTAACCCAGTGCAGCTGAAGTCGAATCTACTTCATCATATACCAAAGTTCAAGGGACATCCAGGTGAAAATCCAAATCGACACCTTCAACAGTTCCAGAACACGATGACAAGTCTGAGGCATGCAACCGCAGACAGAGATATGGCTATGCTACAAGCCTTCCCGTTCTCATTGACAGACTTAGCAGAAGAATGGTTGTATTGTCTTCCTCCAGGGAGTATTACAACATGGACTGAGATGAAAAAGCTATTTCTGGAGAAATATTTTCCTGCTTCCAAAGCGGCATCCGTTCGTAAGGAGATTAGTGGCATTCTACAGATGTCTGGAGAGTCTCTATATGAATATTGGGAGAGGTATAAGAGGTTGTCGGCAAGCTGCCCACACCATAATATATCCTCAACACTTATCATTCAATACTTCTACGAAGGATTACTTCCAGAACAGAGACATTTGATTGATGCGGCTGCCGGTGGTTCACTTACAGAGAAGACAATCTCGCAAGCAAACAGTTTGATTGAGAGTATGGCTTCCAATGCTCAATAATTCTACACCAGAAACAACTCTAATGTCAGAAGAGTTAGCGAAATGGGAGAGTCTGCACAGTCAGAGCAACGGATGAACAACATAGAGAAGGTAGTACAACAAATGGCAGCAGTGATTACTCCTACTTATGAAGAAGATTCTGAACAGGTGAATGTTGTGTTCCATAATCAGAGGCCAAGGTATGATCCTTGCTCTAATACTTATAATCCAGTTTGGAAAGATCACCCAAATTTCAGTTATGCAAATCAGCAAGCTGCGGATCCTAATCCTTATGGGCGACAAAGTGGTTTTCAACAACCACAGTTCCAACCACAACCTCCACCTCAGCCTCAACAACAGACTCAGAGTTCTAATTTAGAGGAGATGATGAAGATTATGATGCAAAAGCAAGATACAAATGCTCAAGAACATAAAGCAAACTCTCAGCGTCAAGATGCAATTCTGCAGAAACAAGATATGGCTATAAAAGACTTGCAACTTCAAATGGGACAATTGGCTACAAATATGAATGAAATAAAAGCACAGAATTCGGCAAAGTTGCTATCACAGCCTTTTGTGAATCCAAGAGCGAATGTCAATGTTGTAACTCTAAGAAGTGGGAAGCAAATAGAAGAGCCAAAACAACAAGAAAAGGTTAGTCACGACTTGGAAGAGGAAGTAGTGGTGGAAACCGTTCCAAAGGAAAATCCAACCTCAACTGGCCAACCTAAGGACACAGTTCCTACTTATACCATACCACCTCCTTTTCCTAGTCGTTTTGCCAAGTCAAAGAAGTAAGCTCTAGATAAGGAGATTATGGATATTTTCAGCAAGGTGCATATCAACATTCCATTTAATGAGGCCATCAGAATGGTACCCAGGTATGCCAAAGTTCTGAAGGATTTGTGTACAAGGAAGGAGAGGTTGATTGCTAGTGAGATCACTCGGGTGGGAGAAAGTACTTCAGCTATGTTGCTAAAGAATATTCCTGCAAAGTGTAAAGATCCTGGTGGTTTTACAGTGCCAATTACTATTGGTGACAAACGGTTTGAGCGTGCTCTGCTTGATTTGGGAAGCTTCCATAAGTGTGATGTCAGACGATGTTTATGATTCATTGAATCTTGGACCTTTAAAGGAGACATGGATTATCATTTAAAGAAGACAGGGATTATCATTCAATTAGCTAATAAGTCTAACATATATCCTAAGGGACTCATGGAAGACGTGTTGGTGCAAGTGAATGAACTAATCTTTCCGGTTGATTTCTTTGTTGTGGATATGCAGAATGGGGACAATTGTTCGTATACTTCATTACTTCTTGGGAGACCATTTATGAAGACTGCTAAGACGAAGATTGATTGTGATACTGGGACACTCACTATGGAGTTTGACAAAGAGGTCATACACTTTAATATTTTTGAAGCTATGCGTTATCCAAGTGATATCCATTCCGCATTTTCTGTTGATGTTATTAGTTCGTTGGCACAACAGATGTTTGATTTGAACAACGAAGATGAACTTGAATCTGTGCTACAAAATAACATTGATTTGGATGTCCATGGCTTTCCTAATTTGAACGTTGATATTCCCAAGGAGTTTGCCGAGACATGTGGTGCTTTAACGGCATCACAAGAAGTTAAAACAGGTAATATATCATATATCTCTTTACCTGTAACTGATGAAGTTCCTTTACCTTCTGTTGTGCAGGCACCTAAATTAAAGCTGAAACCTCTACCTGATCACTTAAAGTACGCTTACTTGGGTGATGGGGAAGAGCTTCCAGTCATTATTACAAAGAATCTCACAGTAATACAGGAAGAACGCCTCCTTAGGGTTCTGAAAGAGCACAAAACGTCTATTGGTTGGACAATTGCTGACATCAAATGCATTAGTACAGCCATGTGAATGCATAGAATCCTTATGGAAGATGATATCAAGCCAGTACGTGATGCTCAACAGGCTTAACCCCCAATGATGGAGGTCGTGAAGAAAGAGATCCTCAAATAACTAAGTGTGGGGGTGATTTACCCAATTTCTGACAGCAAATGGGTTAGTCCGGTGCAAGTGGTGCCTAAGAAATTAGGTTTCACTGTGGTTAGAAATCAAGATGATGAACTCGTTCCTACAAGAGTTCAAACAGGATGGAGAGTATGCATAGACTACAAAAAGCTCCATTCGGCTACCCGCAAGGATCACTTTCCTTTGCCTTTCATTGATCAGATGTTAGAGAGGTTAGCGGGACACTCACATTATTGCTTTTTGGATGGTTATTTGGGATACAATCAAATTCTTATTGCACCGGAGGATCAAGAGAAGACTACTTTCACTTGTCCTTTCGGTACATTTGCATATAGAAGAATGTCATTTGGTCTTTGCAATGCGCCTACCACTTTTCAGAGGTGTATGGTCAGTATATTTTCTGATTATGTGGAAAACATCATAGAGGTATTTATGGACGACTTTAGTGTTTATGGAGATTCATTTGATATTTGTTTAAATAATCTTGAACTTGTGCTTAAAAGATGCATAGACACTAATCTTGTTTTAAACTGGGAGAAATGCCACTTTATGGTAAACCATGGAATTTTACTTGGCCACATCGTGTCCTCCCAAGGGCTCTAAGTAGACAAGGCAAAGATAGACTTGATTAGGAACTTACAATACCCCACTTCGGTGAGGGGAATTCGCTCGTTTCTTGGTCATGCAGGTTTTTATAGGAGGTTTATCAAAGATTTCTCCAAAATCTCAATGCCGATATGCAAATTATTGCAAAAGGAGGTTTCCTTTAACTTCGACCAGGAGTGCAAGGATGCCTTTAATAAATTGAAGGAATTGTTGACTACTGCACCAATTATTAAGTCACCTGACTGGAGTTTGCATTCAAATTAATGTGTGATGCAAGTGATTATGCAGTCGGAGCTGTTTTGGGTCAGAAAGTAGACAAGAGGTCACATGTGATTTATTATGCATCAAGGACCCTTAATAAAGCGCAAGTCAACTATTCAACCACCGAAAAGGAGTTGCTGGCTATAGTATTTGCATTGGAAAAATTTAGAGCTTATTTGGTGGGTGCCAATGTGATTGTATATTCTGATCATGCAGCACTATGGTACCTATTGAAAAATAAGGAGGCTAAGCCAAGACTCATACGTTGGATTCTTTTGTTGCAAGAATTCAATATGGAAATCAGAGATAAGAAAGGTGTTGAGAATACAGTTGTTGATCATCTTAGTAGACTTGTTGTTTCCGAAGAAGAACTCCCATAACAGGATCGTTTTCCATACGAACAACTTTTCTCGATTGAAGAATCAACACCTTGGTACGCTGATATAGTGAACTATTTGGTTACAAGGTAAGTACCTAGTACGATGTCTAATTTTCAAAAGCTAAAGCTTAAGAAAATAGCCAAGCAGTATGTGTGGGATGAACCCTACTTGTGGAAATATGGTGCTGATCAAATTATCCGCAGGTGCGTACCAAACTCTGAATTTCATTCAATTCTATCTTTTTGTCATTCTTATGCTTGTGGTGGTCACTTTGGTGCAAAACGTACCTCTCTCAAAGTCCTTGAGAGTGGATTTTATTGGCATACCCTATTTGAGGATGCATATGCTTTTTGAAAATCTTGTGATAGATGTCAACGAATGGGAAATCTAGGTGATCGAAATCAAATGTCACTCAATCCTATTCTCACTGTCGAGATTTTTGATGTGTGGGGCATTGATTTTATGGGTCCTTTTGTTAATTCGAATGGAAAATTTTATATACTTCTTTCTTGTGGATTATGTTTCTAAATGGGTGGAAGCTAAAGCCACCCCTACTAATGATTCTCAAGTTGTTTGTGAGTTTGTGAAGTAATATATTTTCTCTAGACATGGTACACCAAGAGTGGTTATCAGTGATGGAGGCTCGCACTTCAAGAAATCCTTCCATGCTCTCCTCAAGAAGTACAACATTACACACAAGATTGGTACGCCGTATCACCCATAAACTAGTGGGCAAGATGAAATTTCTAATCGTGAGATTAAGTCCATCCTTGAGAAAACCGTTAACATTACACGGAAGGATTGGAGTTATATACTCAACGATGCACTTTAGGCGTATAGAACAGCATACAAGACACCGATTGGTATGTCTCCATATCGATTGGTTTATGGAAAATCTTGTCATCTCCCAGTTGAACTTGAGCATAAGGCATTATGGGCAGTAAAGATGTGCAACATGGAGTATGATAAAGCAGGGAAACATAGGCAACTACAAATCAATGAGCTAGAGGAGATACATAATGATGCTTACGAGAGTGCTCGTATATACAAGGAGAAGACTAAACTCTTCCATGATAAGATGATTTCTCAAAAGAGTTTTGTTGTGGGTCAAAAAGTTCTTCTATTTAATTCTCGTCTTAAGTTATTTCCTGGTAAGCTAAGGTCCCGCTGGAGTGGACCGTTTGTTGTTACTAATGTTTTTCCTCATGGTGCAGTTGAGGTTACTAGTCTAGCAACAGGAACAACTTTCAAAGTCAATGGCCATAGATTGAAGCCATATTACGAAAACTTCCCTACGGAGAATGTGGACGTGATTGAACTTAAGGATTTACTCCCTTTGGAGAACGCCAAGTCGGGCTGACGACTTTAAACCAAGCGCTAAATGGGAGGCAACCCATAGGTTTTGTATCTTAAACCCTTTTTTTTTTTTTTTTATTGTTTTCATATCATATTTTCATCCCCATGTTTAATTTCATTGAGTCTGGAATCTTTCTTAGAAATAATTATGACGAATACCTTTTCGTCAGAAAAATTCAGACTGCACATAGTTCAGTCCAGAGACCATAACTGTCAGACCGTTTATCGAAACACTGTGAAATTTTGACACGTTGTGGAAAACACGTATATGAACAACTTTTGTGAAATGGAGTTTTTCCAAATTCCTTACCAATTTGTACAGTTTTTGCGTTTTATCTTATGTTACGTCAGAATTCAGAATTTTCGGTTTTACACATTGAGGACAATGTGAAGTTTAAGTGTGGGGGAGTATTTTGCATATAGATTTTTCATTTTTTTGTACATATTTGCATAAAATAAACTCCAACTTGTAGTTAGTTTAAAGTCACATAGTATACATGTCGCTAAGATTACATCGAAATTCTCACAAGAGTGACTGAACTTAAAGATGACAGAGAACTTGATCGGGTTTCTTGCTTGTTTGAGAGTTAAAGTTGGATTTAACCATGCCAGTGGCAAATAAGGTGCAAACTGAGTTCGGTAGCAGAATTGTGATCCCCTATAGTGGAGACTACCTATTGTTACATCATGTGAGGCACCGACCTTCAATTCTTTGTACGTGTCTAAATATGTGCTTTTAGAGTGTGTGTCACCGTACGTTAATTCCGGGTAGAATGGTGAGATACCCAACCTCCTACCAATAGAATCACTACTTTGATATCTTGAGTGCTATTTTATCAATCATGATGGTGACATCGAATTGCTAACTTACATACCACTTGTAATCTTGTTCGCGGTTAGCACCATCCACTTTAGCTCTCTCTACACCAACAGGTCCATAGAAACACATCATCATCAACAAGAGGAGCGACATAAAAATCTACAAGGAAAGTTGAAGACGTTTAAGGTTTACAGGCAACAATACAGAAATGAGCAGATTTCATATTCAAGTAAAGCAACAAGACAAGGAGCAGAATTTCTATATATTGAAGACTTATGTACAAGAGCAAAAATTATCAAGATGAGAGTTCAAGAAGTTTATGATATCAAGACATACAAGTTGTGAAGAATCAAGCGGTAAAGTACTTACACCATGGCCCTTGTACTTGCATTTTTATTTTATCTTTATTTGTATTTGTTTTATTTTCTCTTGTCTTCAAAAAAAAAAAAAAATGAAAAAAAAAAAGAGACAAGAGAAAATTTCTTTGGGTTCATTACTAGTTTTATTATTTGTTTTTTTTATTTATTTTGTATTTGATTTTTTTTTCTTGTCTCATAAAAAAAAATGAAAAAAAAAAAAAAAAAAAAAGAAAAAAAAAAAAAAAAAAAAAATTTGTTGTATCATTTTGTGGTTTGTTTTTAGTTTTGTTCTTTCAATAAAGCCAATGGAAAGAATGAATATTTATAATGAAGTTTCAAGCAACAAGGATTTGAAGAAAAAGAGTTACATTGTCAAGATTTTACGAAGTTCAAGAGTTGAAGATCGAAGACGAAGATGAAGACAATGATTGAAGACAAGTGGTTGATTCCCTTTCTTAGAGATCGTCAGGAAAAAAAAAAGGGTTTTAAAAAATGATAAAAGATGTGGGTTTTCAAAACAATTAGGAGGGTTTTTCCTTCCTACTATTCAACGTGTCGCAGGATTCTCTCTTTATTCCTACCTGGACACATGTGTGACCCATAAAAAGCTGTTTGTTATTGAGAGCAACTTCATAAAACCCTTTATGGTAAGGCAGAGTCGAGACTTTTGATTACTCTCGAACCCGGATTCTTTCAATAAGGGATGGTTATTTCTCTCTCAACTTTTAAGGATGAGATTGTGTTCATATATATGTCTAACTTCTTATGACTAGTTTGCAGAATATCTATGTCTTCTTAGCGCGTTGGATGCTATCATTTCGGGAGAACTAGTAAGTTGGAAAAGTAGGTTTTGTGGGTATATCTCTAGTAAACCCTCACGAGACTATAACTCGTCCACTAGGGACACCTAGGGGTTTAAATGCCTGTTGCACATGGTAAGTGCAACTGTATCCTCGACGACATGGAGTTGTTGTATTTTAGATAGTTTGCTCGAGGACTAGCAAAAGTCAAGTGTGGCGGAATTTGTTAAGTGCATATTTTGCATATTTTTAGTGTCGAATCCATGCTAGTAATTGCTTAGTTTCTTGCAAATTATTGTATATTACTCTTGTTTTCTCTTATTTATGTTTTGCTAGGTGAATCATCCAAAAGAAGTGAATTTGCACTTAATTGTGAAATAAAAGAAGTTAGCCGCAAGCTGAGAAGGGCCAAAGACCAAGTGGAACTCATCCAAATTGAGGAGTTCTTGCTATCATTTCGAAGAGGACGAAATGACGAAACCAACGACGAAAGAATGGAGTCAATCCGACGTCGTATGAAGAATCTTGAAGCACTTTAAGCAAGCCGAAGATGTCGCAAAGTTGAGTAGCTACAGAACTTCTAAAGGCACCCTACTATTTTACTCGGGGCTGCCACCAGCATCTTCTTCACCAAGCATCACGACCAGTTCAGGGAACTGAAATTAGGTAATTACCATTAGTAGTTGACGGAGAAGAGAACACGAGTCCAGAGCTCGGGGAATGACTGGAAGTGAGGTTTGATTGGTGATTGACTGTGAATGCCATTAATGGCTGCTGTCACTTCCGGTTTTGGCAGTTGATGGTGCTATTGATTGTCGATGGCTATAACTCGAGAGACGGCAGTGACGCTGTGGTGTTAAGAGCAGGAAAAGGTTTGGAAACTCAGGGATCGATGGAAGAATGGAGGAGTTTGTAACGAGAGTAGCTTGTAATGGAATTGAGTTGTGGTATCTACCATGGTTAGTTGGATGCTGACGACGGAAGGAAAAGAGTTCAGCTCGACATGAAAATACAGAGAAGTTGATGGAGTTGGTTGAGTTTAGGAAGTCAGGGAAGGTACAGCTCGAGTAAGAGCAAGCGAATAATGGCTGTGATGTTAAGGAATTGAACGAGCAAAATAGGGAATGATGATATGTTGTTGCCGGTGATCGAGATGGAGTTGTGGGCTGGAGTTGTGAGCAGTGATGAGAACTCGAGTCTACCATGAAAGAACGAGAACTGTAGTTGGGTGAGTGATTTATGTTGGTTTTATAGGCAGTTGATGAAGATAACGTCACTTGATGGAGTCGAGAAAAGCTCGACTGTTGACGATGGAGGATTGCAGCGAGAAGGTACAGGAGCTGCAGAGTTTGGCCTGAACTTTTGTTGCTGCCATTAACAGGGGATCGAGTTTGATAAAAACAGAAAATGGGTTGAGTTCGTGGGTTGATGCTGCCTGAGATGAAGGAATGAACTGGTTTGATTCTGGGAGTTTGCTGGTGATGTATGAGTGTCGAGCAGGAAGGAGATGGAACTAATGATGTTGCTATGCAGTTGTGGAGAGTGATTGAATGGGAGAAATTCAAGCTCTAGGTCGCTGAGAAGACTTGGAAGAGAAAGAAATGGCAGCAATGGTATCGGGTATTGGCTTGCTTCCATGGATGTGATGGACAGTGAAGAGATGGAGCGGAGCTGTAGTTTGAAAAGATATGAGAAGCAGTTGAGTGCGAGTTTTACCAAACTCAGATGATCATAAAACTCATGGAGGGCCTAGTATAAGTGAAGCTAACCGGAAAAGAGTATAAAGTCAGAGAGTTTGATTTTTCACCGACAGATGAGGGTCCAAGGGAAAGAATGAGTTCAAAACCAAAACTCAGATGTTTTTAGTTTTCACGGAGACACAAGGGAACGTGAGTACTGACCGGAGAAACTGAAAATCCAGGGGAAAATTTATTTCACGGGGAGATATGTGTCCGTGAGTGGCTGGAGTAAAAAGGAAGTCCCGTAACTTAATCTTTTCACAGTGATGTTTCTGTCCGAGAGAAATATGGGTAGACTGGAACTATGCATGTCAGCTCCAGCGGACTGACAGGCCAAAACCGTAGAAAGTAGTAAATGGGCTGAATTTGAACAGGCTTGTGCAGGGGCCCATTCAGTTTTGGTTATATTTTACAGCACCCAGCCGTGACTTAGGCTAGCTTGGTGCGATTTTGGTAAGTCTGGGCATCCTACTTTGACCGGGATTTGAGCACGGGCGCAACTACAATTTGGGACAGCTATAAAAGAGATGTTTCTACAGCTTCTAAAGGATATCTATAATTTTTAACCACGCCATTGGAGAGAAGAACACAAGGAGGAAAAGCTAGGGTTTTGGAGCGATTTCACCATCGTAACAATTTCTATTTCATTTTCTTATATATTTAACATGGATGTTTCTACATCCATGAGTAGCTAAATGCATAATTGATTGAGGATGAATTCTAAGTTCTAGACTTGATTTGGATTAATATATGCATCTATTTTGAGTTCTTCATATGATTATTGTTTGCTTTTACTTTAATGAATGTCTATGATTGATTAGTTGATTGCTCTAGGTGGCCAACTATAGTAGTTCATTGATTGATTTATTGCTAGTAAAGGGTTAGGATATCCGTGTCATTGTTGAATAACCCATACACAAGTAGAAAACGTGAGACCTTACAGAGGGATTCTGTGGAGCAATCGCGTGTAGAACAACATTAGAAAGTGGACCTTGCGCTAAGAGTCTAACTACTAAGATTAACCTAAGTAATAAAATATTAACCATTCGACCAAGTTACACCTTGAGTGCGCTACTACTTGGTGGCTTGGACGAATAGAATCTGATATTCGAGCGCTTCGGTATTCAGTGACCAAAGGACTTTAGGGGATAGCACTACGCTAGTTGTTATTCCACGTTGATAATAATTTATGATTAATGATGAATTGATGAATATATTAACTCATTGACAGTTTAGTAACGAAGAAGGATTCCTCGATCATCTCTCTCCATATTGCTTACAACTTAATCTTTTAATTACTTTGTTTATCTACTTTTAAATCTAAAACAAAACCCCCCATTGTGACCTTTTGAACAACTAAATCTCACTGCTCTTCGTGGGAACGAACTTGACTTTCATTATATTACTTGTTAATTGATTGAAATTAAGATCACTAATTTGTTGCACCCATGACACGCATCAGAAAACCAAGTTGATGCCACGGTTCATCTTTTCACCGTCAGGTTTTCTTCTAAACCTACGAACTGCAGCTTTGAGGCTAATGTGGCTAGGCAATCAGCATGTCTATTGTTGATATGGCCAATATGTGTTATGGTCGCGTCAGCGAAGTAATTTAACAGCTTTTGCGCCTCGGATCTATACGGGGCCAGCGTTACCTTTTTCAGTGCCTATACTCCATTCATCTGGTTAACCAGTAATTTAGAATCACCCCTTACTTCCAGACGTGTGTCTCCATCTTGCTTGGCTAATGATAACCCTATGAGAAAGGCTTCATATTCTGCTGAATTGTTGGTGCAATGAAAGTCTAACTTGAAGGAATGCGAGAAAACTTCGCCGGTTGGAGATACTAGAACCACGCCCGCTCCTCCGGTATTATTGTTAGGGGTGGCGGAGACATCGAAAAATAGTAGCCACGCTTCTTCTTTGACAAAAGAGATTTCCGGAAATTCTCCAGGAAGGTCTTCGTGCAGTATTGTGGTACCCTCTCCCGAGAAAGCTGCTAGTAAATCTGCGACCACTTGTCCTTTGATAGCCCTTGGTTAAGCACACGTTATATCAAACTCTGACATTTGGAGGAGCCATTTGGCTGGCCTTCCTATCAGGGCCGGTTTTGAAAGTAAGAACTTCACATGATCGGACTTGGATATCAGATCCACTTTATTTGAGAGCAGATAATGCCTAAACTTCTGAATTGAGTGAATTAGAGCTAGGCACGCTTTTTCTGCCTTAGGGTATCTGAGCTCAGCATCCCTCAAAGTCCGACTGAAGTAGTATATATGGTGCTCAATTCCTTCATCATCTTCTTGGGCGAGAAGAGCCCCGACAGCAGCATCACTAAAAGCAGTGTAGAGACACAACGGTCTTCCTTGTACGGGAGATTTCTTGACGGCTGGGGATGACAGTATCTGTTAAATCTTCCGAAAAGCCTCTTGTTGTAGTGTCGTCCAAACAAAACTTGCCCCCTTCTTGAAGAAGGGGGTGAATGAAGCAATAAGCTGAGTTAAACCCGGTATAAAAGGCCGGATGTAGTTTACCTTATGCATGAAGCTCTGGAGTTCTTTCACAGTTTGTGGAGGTGGCATCGTGAGGATAGCTTGGGTTTTGGCTGGGTCGACTTTGATTCCCTCGGCGGTCACCTGGAAACCTAGAAATTTGCATGAAGAGACGCCAAAGGCACACTTCAAAGGATTCATCTTCAGTTTGTATTCACGACACCTTTCAAACACCTGTCGCAGAACCTCTGTATGGGCCGCCCGGGTTCTTGACTTGACCACTATGTCATCCACGTAGTCTTCAACTTGCTTATGCATCATATCATGGAAAATTACGGTCATGGCGCGTTGGTAGGTGGCGCTAGCATTTTTCAAACCGAAAGGCATCACGGTATAGTAAAAGTTTCCGAAAGGAGTTCGAAAAGCTGTCTTACTTGCATCTTGCTCATACGTCTTTATTTGATTGTAGCCACTGTACTCGTCCATGAAAGAAAACATACCGTGTCCACTGGTGGCGTCTACCAGCATATCAATGTTAGGAAGAGGAAAATCGTCCTTGGGGCAGCAATTGTACAGATCCCTAAAATCAACACAACACCTGATTTGGCCGCTCTTATTCTTTACTGGAACCACATTGGCCAACCAAGTGGGATGGTGAATGGTTTTGATGAAACCAGCGGCTAGTAATTTTTGAATTTCTTCCTTGATCTGTTCTTCCACATCGTGTCTGAACTGTCTCGGAGATTGCTTGACCGGTTTGGATCCGGGTATTATATGTAGATGATGAGTGACCTGTTTCTCATCCAAGCCTGCATTTCCTCGTACATCCACGCAAATACGTCTTGATATTCCTTAAGAAGGTCCACAAGTTTCGCACGTTCGTCGGCACATAGAGTTGAGCTGATGGAGATAGGACGTGGAAATTCCTCGCTTCCGATGTTAAAAACTTCGAGTTCATCTATGGTGGAGTTGGTTCCGTCCTGTAATTTTCGTGGTGCATCTGGCACCTCCTCTTGTGACTCGCTGCTGTGATTTCATTCCATTGGGCAGAGAGACTGGGTGGTAGTCTCCCCTGCTAATTGCTAACAGCGGTGCCGATATACGGTTTTCCCTTTTACATCACGACTTGCAATAAAAGCCCGCTCCCGCTTGGTATGAGTATGAGCCATACTTCCGTTTGATGAGGAGAAATTGGCGTGCTTTTCTTTTGGAGAGATGGTGCGAGATCGGGTCTCGTTGTGCAGCGATGCGAGCCTGTCTGCTTCTTCGATTGATGTCCATGTCAGGAGTGGAGTGCAGTGGAATTTTCCTGACGATCCCCGCGAATTTTCCTTCGGTTCGAACATCTATATACCACAGATTGGTGTATAACGAGATAATGACGCAGGAATGCGAATAACTTCTTCATTCAACATGGTCTTTAGGCACTGGTGATATGTTGAAGGAATAATCCTGTTATCGTGGAGCCACAGTCTTCCCAGTATCATGTGGTAGTCTGGCTCGTGCTCGATTACTTCGAACTTTACCTTCGACTGGATTGGTCCCACTGAAAGATTCAGGTTGATGTATCCATACGTACTAGTTTGGTTGCCTTCGAAATCTGTCATCATGGTAGGTTGTTGTATAATTTTGCATGGCCGCACCTTGGATGTCCTGAGCATTCTGAGAGTAATAACATTGGAGGACGCTCCCATGTCGATGAGGGCCCTTTTGAACTACGAATCCTTGATGCGAGCAGGGACGTGTAGGGCCCGGTTATGTCCTTCTTCTGCCATCATGTCGTCTTCAGTAAACGTAACATTGTTGATGGACATCTCTGATATTCTTGAAGTCTCCGAGAGTAAAGAAACCAAACACGCGTCTAGGGCTATTTGATTAATCGTAGTAAATGTCTATGCTCGTTGGTCCTTTGAAAGGCGCAGAAGTTCACATAAACTTTCCACCAACGCGGCTGCTTCCTGGTTCACCGGTTTCTGATTGGTGGTGAAGCTGTTGACCTGAGAACAATCATTCGGGGCGTCAGTCCCCAGTGTTGGAATTTCTGGGCGAGTGAGACACTCAAATCCGATGTAATTCTAACAAGAAAGTTGAGTATGTTGTTTATCGTCTCCTTCATCAGGTCTATGTTCCTTGTGTGAACCTCCTGAACCCGTGCCAATTCGGCCAATCTTGAAATTTCTTCATTGGCTGCGCCATTAGGTGCCATGTTGGGGAAACAGACATCAACATTCGCCATAGTATGAGTGGAATTTGGGATCATGGACTCAGTTCTAAGACCGACCATCTTATGGAAATTGGAGTTGCAACCGAGAGATTTAATCTCCCACTGTGGTCGCCAATTGTTTATGGGTAAAAACCGTTTTTGCTAATTTTTGTAATTTCGGGTGTGTGGATGAGAAACGAATCTAAACCCTAAACAATGCACTGCACGGGAGTACTTTTGATTCGAGAGATCAATCTGTACAATCCTGGCCTAAACCAAGAAATGGTCATTCCAGGCTTGCTTCGGTCACAAAGTGAAGGAGGACGGTTGATCTTAGGGAGGGAAGCGAAGAGAGTGTTGAGACCAGAATTGTTGATTCTGATGGTGTGGTTGTTTATGACTTGTATCTGAAGGTAGAAATGGCTAGCAGGATGGAAAGCTACCAGGTGATTTCTAGATATTGTGTTGTTGCCGACCAAAACTTTTTGTTTCGTGGTAAATAGATGAAACCTATTTATACAAGTCATATTGAAACGTACCATGGTCTTGTAGGAAATGGAAACGATTGAGTGGTGGAATAAAAGAGTAACGTGTAACCGTCAGGCATTATGCTTCCATGATGAAGGAAGTGAATTAGTTTACACCGTTACTTTCATCGCCACTAATTGTCCCACTTCATGACACTTTCTTATAACGGGCGTATTGCACGCCGCATGCTCTAAACCGCCAGACCAATACCCTGATGAGTATCCCCCAGTTGGTGACATGTTTGATGTCTCGAGTGTTTTCGTAGAAAACGTGTAGCAGGTTGCTATGTGTGGCAAGTCAAAGTCAAGAGACTTGCCATAGTAAAATAGCGTGTGATGCTATTAGGCTTGCCTTGGCCGGCCGCCTAAAACTTACCACAAGTCCATCAGTTTGGTGGCGAACTTGAATGGCTGAGATTGCATCTCATGAAGAAGGGTAGCCGTTGATTATGGATACCTTCTGTTGGCGCCTGGTAATGTCACAGTGGCGTTTTTGGCGTACGCCGATAGCATTAAAGCATGACTGGCATACCTCGTGCATGCAAAGTGGCACGGTAGTGTAAGTGGCGCTGGCGTAGCCATCTTTGGTTGCACGGAACTTGCCGCAAGTCCGTCGATTCGATGGCGAACTTGGATGGCCGAGATTGTATCTCATAAGGAAGGGTAGCCATTGATTATGGCCATATCTTTGTTGTGTAGCAAAGTGGCGCCATTAGCATAGTGGCATGCTAGCAGCGTAGCCGTGGCATAGCGGCATGCCAGTGGCGTAGCCGTGGCAGCTGTTTTGGCATATTGGTGTTAGACCCAAATATGGGTCTAGCAACATTGGCCATGTTTCCACATCGATCCCAACGCTCTAGGAGACGTTATTTGGCTTGGTTGGCGTAGCAATTTTGCCAAAATTAGGGTTTGGCATGTTGAAACCCTAATTAGTGCATGGCCAAGGCTTGGATTTGGTGTCGTGGCCAAGGCTGGGATTTGGCGCTGTGGCCAAAGTTAGAGCTTGGCGGCGTGGCCAAGGCTAGGTTTTGGCGCCGTGGCCAAAGTTAGGGCTTGGCGGCGTGGCCAAGGCTAGGTTTTGGCGTCGTGGCCAAAGTTAGGGCTTGGCGGCATGTTACTGCGGCAGAGTGGCATGTTGGCATGCCGATTAATATGTTGTTGTGGCAGGGCGCGTTTGGCTTGCCAGTTAGTATGGTGGCGCGACAGGGTGTGTTTGGCCTTTAATGTATGGTGGCGGGTTTAGAGCGACTTGATTGGTCAAGAAAAGTGGCCGGCCAAACATGAGGCGCGGCCGCACCTCTAGTGGTCGTGGCGTATTTAAAGTGACCTAATTGGTCAGTAGGAAGGAGAGGGGCCAGCCGAGCATGGGCGTGGCTACACTTCTGGCGTGAGTGTGGCGGATTTAGAACGAATTTGATTGGTCGATGGAAAAAGGGGCGGCAAGTATGGGCTTGACCACAACTTATGTGCGCGTGGCGAGTTTAAGGCGACTGATTGGTCGAGGGAAATAGGGCCGGTTTAGGATGGGGCGTGGCCAATGGAAAATGGCATCGGCTGGCCTAAGGCATGGCCACGCCTCCCTTTCTGCTGCTCCTATCCTGCGGCTCCTGTTTTCTGATTCTGTGCAAGATTTTGCGTCTACTAATCCATGGAGGATTAATTACCTAGTTTGCCTAGGCTTAAATTTCGCCAAGCAAGGTCTGATACACTGCGCAAGGCGCAAAACCCTAACTTTTGCAAGTTAGTCAGGGTAATCGATTGAATTCTATGTGTTGACACAGAGTTCTTTTAAGTTCATTTCCAGAGAGCAGAATGCTTTCTGATTGAATACCTTATGCAAAGACCTTATCCTTGATATTTGGAAATTCGTGCTACTCTGCTGCGAGTGAACACAAATTGTCATGCCATACCAACCTTAAGGGTTTAGCTAGGGAACATAGCATAGAAAGTATTCAAAGAAACTTATATTAAGTGAACATGGGCAAGACGCCGAAATTTACAGAACATCAGGGATGGTTGCTACATGCGCCAGTCTGGATAAATTTCATGTAAATATATTGAACGGCTCAATAAATATGCCAATAGAGAGGTTAACACTCATGGATCCGTTTCCTTACAGAGTGACGTTACATCAGATGCAAGGTTTTACGATTTTAACCCTAAGCTAAAAACCACCATCAACAGCAATGTTTTATAAATATCGGTTTTACAAATAAATTATTATTTGACCTAAAAGCATTACGTGCTTCTTTCATTAACGAGTCTCATGACTCGACCCACTTACTCGAGACATCAAACATGTCACAAACTGGGGGATGCTCAGGGGTATTGGTCTGGCGGTTTACAACGTGCGGCGTGCAACGCGCCCATTACGATAAAGTGACAGGAAAGATAGACGGTTAACAGTAATGAGAGTAGCGGGCGAACGTGTGATCAATCTTCCATCATAACGGAAACACGATGATCACCACCTTCCGCACAAACCCACTTCTCCACTACTTAACTTCCTCCACTTCCTATGAGATCAGGGTGCGCTCAATGACTGGTATGAATAGGTTTTCAATCTATTTCGAACAAAGAATAATACAAGTGTTATCAACACAAGTAGCCAGAAACCATTTTCTGATACAAGTCATAAAACAGCCACACCTTCATAATTTTGATCTCAGACACCTTCTTCGCTTCCCTCCCTAAGATCAACCCTTCTCCTTCACCTTGTGACCGAATTGAATCTGGAACAGCCATTTCTTGGTTTAGGCCAGAGTCTTACAGATTGATCTATCGAACTCAAAAGTACTCCCGTGCAGTACATTTATTTAGGGTTTGAATTCGTTTCTCATCAACACACCCAAATTTACCAAAAACAACAGAATCAGTTTTTACCCTCAAACACAAGGTAACTTAGATTGCAAACCCTGATTTGAAAACTATATAAGGGAGAACTCTAGCAATTGGGAAACCTAATCCCCACACCTTATGTGTGATACTAGTTGCGACTAGAGTCGATTCTCCTTTAACCTTAGGTTTTTCACGAAACCCTGTAGGTTAACGACTTGAAGACTTCATTGGGATTGTGAAGCCAGACACAACTATTTTCTCTATAGTTGCGTGTTCTGATCTTACTTCTACTATCGTGATTGATTATTATCTTTGCTAAGATTTGCTTGAGATTTATCTCCGATATGTAAGATTAAAAGTAGTCACAAACATCTTCGTTTCATCGTTTGTGATTCCACAATATCTTGTTTCGCTTCCATACGATTAAGATTATTGTGAGGTGATTGATAATACTAGGCTGTTCTTCGGGAATATAAATCCTATTTATCAATTGGTTCCTGTGCACCTTGATTTATCAAAAGACGGAACAAAACTCATAGGTAATTCTGTGGGAGACAGATTTATCTATTCCAATAGAATTTTCTGTGTGAGACAGATTTGTTTATCAAGTCTTCGACTTTAGGTCGTAGCAACTCTTGGTTATGGGTGAGATCAGCTAAGGGAATCAAGTGCGTAGAATCCTGCTGGGGTTCAGAGACGTAAGGAACGCAACTGTACCTTGATCAGTGTGAGATTGGTTAGGGATCAACTACATTCCAGTCTGAAGTTCATTGGTAGTAGGCTAATGTCTGTAGCGTCTTAATACAGTGTGGTGTTTAAAGCTGGACTAGGTCCCGGAGTTTTTATGTATTTGCGGTTTCCTCATTAACAAAATTTCTGTTGTCTGTGTTATTTTTTTTCCGCATTATATTTTGGTATATAATAGAAATATCACGGGTTGTGCGTTAAGTTCAATCAGTTCTTGAATCCGACATTTGGGTTGTTGATTGATTTGATTGACACTTGGATATTGGTTTGTGATACCGTCCAAGTTATTTCTCTTATTCAATCGGGATCGCAAATTCCTATTTGTTTGATTATAGATTGAATTGAGAAATTGAGATATAACTCTTTGATATACTTTTCTATAGATTGAGTCTGACTGTCTAGTTGATTCTCTTGAAAGTATATTGAAGTTTGTCTATTCATATTGCCGAACGAAATATTGGGTGTGTTTGTTAGACCCCCGCTTTTTCAATTGGTATCAGAGCAGTCAAACACATTTAAGACCTTATAAGTCTGTGTTTGTAGCGATCTGAATATGGACAGAAGTGCTATCTTTGATAAACGCATCACCAGAAATAAAAGTTCTGTTTCCATGAAATCTATTAAAGAGAAAGATTTGTCAATCTCGAATATAGACGAACCTAGTGTTCTAACGAAATAGACTTCCATTGACAAATGTTACCCGGATTACCTTACTGACGAGTCTGACTCTGAAGTTGAAAGGGAAGCAGCCAAAGAGAGTGCAATGATTCCAAACTTGTTAGAATCCAGGCTGATGATGTCATACGGTTGAAACATAAAGTCAATGTCCTTGTTGGTATGGTAAATGAGCGTGATTCTCTTCTAAAGGTCCTTCGAGAGGAAAACGCCTCAGTTTGTTCTTCACGAACTCTGCTTGAGGAAAAACTCAAAGAGGATGCTTTGGAAATTGAACTTCTTTTGAGTAAACTCTCTGTTCAAGAATGTTCCAAAGAATCCACTGTACTAATTGCTTCTGATTTAGTAAAAAAATTAGTTCCAGAAGTAAAATCGAAATCCCTTCCTGTTGAAAAAAATGTGCTTGTGTCTTCCTCTAATCAAGGAATATGCACATCACATGGAAGGAAGACATGTCCCAACGATGGTGTTAAGACTGTTCTGCCTAATCACTCAAGTGATCCGGAATGTGTGTCTCTTTTGTGATTCAAAAGGACATGTTGAACAAAAGAGGAAATCTAGGTTGAATATGACAATTCTATTGTTCGTCTTCAACACACCTTAGATTTAATTGTCAAAGGTGTAACTGACATTCGTATGTCTAGACCAATTGGTTTTAGTACTCACCCTGTGTACCCTACCAGGAAAGTGAGTTCGATGTGTTCCTCAAATGTTCAAATGCGAAACAGTTTTCCTAAACCAATCCGTCCAAAAAGATCTCAAGGATCTTCTTCTATTAAAAATGGAGATAATGTTGTTCTTGATGTGAAAAAGGTACCACAAGAAGGAAGCAAAAATGGAGATATGGAAGACAAACTAAATCTAATAATTGAAGGATATAAAGAAATCATTAACAGGCTGTCAATTCCCTCTAGTCAAAATTCTTCAGGTAAGAATACATATTATGCGTCGTATTTTATGATAGTAAGTTTTATGATAACTTTTCGCATCAAAAGGGTTTTCCTCCAAAGATGAGCTCAAGGCTCATACTTGTGCTAATTAATCACAAGGTTGAAATCTCACTCACAAAAACTCCTGGTTGAGTGAGATATAATCAAGTATACTTGATGGCAAAGTGTTTTCTGATTCTCTAGCTATTTTTTTATCGTTCCTAGCCGGATTATTATTCACAAACATGTTTGCATAAGTATTTGTATTGTGTTTTGACAAAACCTTTTTTTTAATTCTTTTTTAAATTTTATTGTGTCAAAAATTGCTACTCTTATGCTCTAAATTTTTCTCTTGTGAGAATGTAAAATTTATCGAGCTAAGACTTGTGAATTTTTTCACTCGGAAAAATACTGCTTTGCAAGCAGTCTCTTTGGATTGCATCTGTAGTTGCAGGAAATCCCACACTACACCCCTCACAAGAATTCACACAATCAAGTCATTTTAAGATGAACAATCATAATCTTTATTGATTAATCTCACAAATGTTACAAGATGATAAGGAAATAAACTAAAGAATAAACAACCGCTCTGAACTTTCTCTCTCCTAATGACTTGCTCAACACTCGAAAAAGATCTCCCTCCTCTCTTAAGCCTGTTTGGCTCTTTATATAGGGCATTACATAGTGGATGATGATCGGTCGTCAACCGACAAATATAATTTCACTTTCTTACGCACTAAATTTAAATGAAGCACAAGGTAAGGAAGAGTTCGTATCCACAGAGAGGCAATTGTTGTTAAGTAATTTTCAGTTTCTAAAGTAACCCAAGGTATGTTTGTTGTTTAAGAAATAAAAGTAGTTGAAAGCAAAGTAAATAGTTTGAGAAATCAATAAGGAGAAGATATTGGTCAAGGGATAGTATCATTCACAAACATGTATTTTCATCAATGATTAGAATTGGTATTTTAATCTCGTATTTATTAAAAGTCCTAGGATATCTTGATCGCAAGTATAACCCGTTAATTCCTGTTTTCATCACAACCACATTAAAAGATGCATATGTGAATTCTTCGTAGAAAGCAACCTAAAGTGTAAAAGCACAATTAAGTTTAACTCCCTAAGAGCATTAAGTTTTATGGAATAAGACTCATCAATGCAAACGAATGTGTAAAAGCACTAGACGTTTTAACAAAAGTTATGATTCACTTGTGACTAATAGGATATATCACTATAAGCATTAACCACAATTATGCTACTTAGAATCAGGGATAAACAACGTTTTCGTATTGAAAACCCTAATATAGCTCTAGAGATGAACACAAATCGGATTGATTCCGGACTCAACCTAACAAGTTTTCAAATCTTATAACACTATTAATTGTGAATCACAAACAATAATTACTGAGACAAAACTAATTCATTGAATCAAAAGCATGTTGAGAAATCAACTTTTATCCCATAACCAATAATAAGTTTAGCTACTCATAGCTATGGAGTTCATCATCATCAATATTCAATAATAAACAAGGAAGAAGAAGAACAAAACCAAACCCTAGAAGCGTAAACAAAAGTGGATCTCTCAAAAGAATTCCAAGAAAAAGATATCCCATGTGTTGTAGAAAACCTCCCTTTTATAGCTTTTCTCCAACTTCTAAAATTAGGTCTAGTCTTCAAAGTCCATTAGGTGAGAGTCCACCAAGCCCACAAGAATGAGAAACCCGTGTAGAAAATACGCCCCAAAAACGGTCGCCGGAAGTCTGGGATTGTGGTCGGAATCCTGCCGGAAAGTCGCCGGGAAACAGCCCCGGTGACCGGCAAAATCCGCCCGGTCACCGGGTCAACGATTCAGATCGGGTCGGGTCAAGTCAACGGGTGAGTCGGACCGGGTCAGAACTGGATCAGCTGAGTTAAAGTGAGTCAGAAAACCAGGTCAGGGTTTTTGCCATCTTGCCAGGCCATTGCACAGGCTTGTGCTGTGTTGCACAATCCTTGTGCATAGCCAGCCATCATGGCCCTGGCAGTTCCATCCATCTCAACCTGCACCTTTGCACCACCAAGCATACAACACCAAAATAAACCCATTCAACCACACGAGCCACCATTTGCTTCACTCCAACCGAGCCGCACTTGAGAGCAACAACAGCTCTGGCAAAACAACACAGTTCATCCATTCCCTGCAATCAGCTCAATCATCTAAAGTATTTCAGCTCTCCCACTTGCTCCTCAGCTCTATATACATCCAACGCTCCACAGACCATCTAGCTCAACAATTCATCTTCCCGACTTAAGCAAGACCTCACAAACTTGAGCCTTTGAGCCACCTTCTTTGTCAAAACATACCCATTCACTTCTGTTGTGCTTGGTCTCATACCAGTGCAACTTCATCCTAAGCCAACATCATCACCACGAGAACCAAGCAACTCCAGTTCACAACCACCACATTAGTGTACAACCAACACCATCCTTGTCTTGCTTCCCTGTCTTGTTCTTCACCTACAGACCTTAGGTTCACTTTCTTCCCCCATTTTCAGTCCAAGCTGCAGTTGCAAACACCAGTAGTGCAACCCAGACCTGCAATCAATTGAGCTGCATCCACCAGCATTGCTGTGCTTTATACCCTTGCCTGCAATTCCAATGACATCTCAATTGCCACCTCCTGTCTTCATTGCAGCATCACTTACTTGACTTCAAAGTTGGTGTGCAACTCTGTCTCAAACCACAAGTAGCCACACCGCAATTCATATAGCTTACCACCACCACCGCAATGGCTTAGTCACAGCCATTTTATAGCACCAACACCTTCATTAATGTAATCCAGCTGACTCCATTATCCCCGATCGCAATTAAGCTCAACAAAACCCGGCCACCTGACCCCATTTCAACTTTGCCATCACTTGTAACCCATTCAACACAAACAGCTCATACACAAAGCTCAACTCCTTCCCAGCAGACCCATTAGCTCTGAAATCCCACAAGAACAAGTACCAGTACAACACTTGCATTGTCCTTCAACCACCTACTGATTCATCTTCTCCCACCGACTTCATGAATTTCATCTCAAACCAAAGAATCGAGCAACGACATCATACCTCCATTTTCGGCCTCATCCAGTGATCCGAACCAGGGCCCCTTCTTCTCTTCCTTCAACCGAGCTTAATCAATTCCTAATTCATGAAACCCCTTCTTTAAACATCACGACTTCACTAAAGCATTTCAATTCGAATCATCTACAACCTTATTATCCTTCCAAAGCTCAAGAATCACAGACCATTTCAACAATTTCTGCACAACCCAATCAAACCACGAGTTATAATTCATCTCGGAGTTCCGTTGACATCGAGCCTCAACTCTAATTGCACTCTTTCAATTCTTGGCAGAAAACCCCCAGTTAATCTTTATAAATCTATCAACCCTTATTTCCATCTCTGGGTTATTGAACACCAACAAAGCCGAACCCTCTCTCAGCTTCTATTCCTCCATCGTCAACACATTTTCTCCAATCTGTTTCAATTCCACCTGAAGTTATCTCGGTGACAATGTGATTCTTCTCTCGAATCTCCTATTGAATTAGTTGTTCAGTCCCTTCTCTGCCTGCTCTCGATCTGCTCCAATCTCGATTCAATATCTCACAACTTCAAACCCTAATCTTCTAAAAACTCAGAGTCATCTCCTCTCTCGATTTCATCATCACAAGCTGTTCATCAGCCCAGCTTTTCTCTCTTCTCATTCTTAGTTTCAGGTGAAAAGCATTGAATGAAATGAATGGGAAGAAGAGAATCGATCTAGGGTTGTAATGACAGGGTTGGATATTGCCACCCCTCTGTATCGGATAAAGGGGTACCCCAATGGATGCCCCATAACATGTGGTGGTTTGTCATTAAATACCTCTCCAAAAGAAAGTTGTCCCTTAACCTTGAGTCAGCTCCATATATAGCTCGCCTGTGAGATGACAATTTCGCCCTTTGGCTCAATTTGGATAATTTCTTCCTCGTTTCCTCCGTGTGACTCCATTGCACCTATAAAACTCAAAAGCACGCGTAAAGTACATAATTCACAAGAAAAATAGCAAAGAAAGCATAAACTCTATATAGTAAATACGGTGTATTCTACACCTATCAGATTCCCCCACACTTTGACTTTGCTTGTCCTCGAGCAAATCAAACAAAACAATAAAATACAACAACTCCGTGTAATAAATCGAGGCTACGGTCACTTTTAGCATAAATAACAAGCCTTTAAACCCCTAGGTGTCCCTAGTGGACGAGTTATAGTCTCGTGAAGGTTTACTAGAGATATACCTACAAAACCTATATTTCAAACTCCGTCTATTCGTGACAAATCAATGAATGAATCCAAATTGACTACAGGAGGAGGTACCTTGCAAATTCAATTCAATTATTAGTAAATAAACTCTAATTAGATAGTTGAACAAGCCACAATACTCGGAAACTAACAAACCACAATCACAATGAAAGATTAAGAAGATGGATAAAGATGTAGATGTTGGCGGGTATTCACAAGTGTTCGATGTTTCCCATATAAATCTGAAGGTCACTTTGCTAAGATGAACCTAATCCTATTAGATTGAGCTACGGTGCTTGAATGCTACATCAAATCAATTGGCATATACAAGGGAACCAAGAGTGACTTTATTCAACACAATAATAATTTTTTTTTTTTTTTTTTATGATTGGATCAAACTGGATCCAATTTCTCTTTTCTTTTTTTTTTTAGACGGCATGATTAGATCTTTTGGATCCAAGCGCATGCTTCTTGTCAGCAAGTACATGATAGTTGCCTTGGATCCTGCATTCCACGCTTGTTTAGGCGACGGAGACAGGGACTACGTTTCACACATACTGCTATTCCCAAGTGTCTTTTTATTCCGTTTTGGTCTAATTGATCGGTCTCTTTTTTTTTTCTTTTTCATATATATTTTTTTTTTTTTTTTTTTTTCAATTTTTTTTCAATTTTTTTTTTTTCTTTTTCTAGTAACTCAATCACTCTATTTCATCCTAGCAGTAATAACACGTCGATGTTTAGTGACCCACCAAAGCACTTAGAGAACAATAGATAAATATGGAAAAATAAAAATAGAACGTGATATGGTGATATTCCGAGATATGGTAACAACTATCATATAATTTGTGATTTCTGAGCTATGTTCGTCCATTTTAGTTAATTGGTTCCTCAACTCCTGCATTCAAAATGGTTCCATCCACTAATGGTGTCATCCTAAAGGCACAAGTTCTAAATTTCAGAGTTCAAAAAGCACAAATTTTTTTTTTTTTATATTTTTTGGTTTTTTTTTTTTTTTTTTTTTATATAAAACAAACTAAAACATATAAATGCTCCCCACACTTAAACTTTACATTGTCCCCAATGTAAATTGAATCATCCAAAGTAAGTCAAGGTGGGAAATCCTAGCCAGAAATCAGCAAAAACAAAGAAAACAAAAACAAGAAAAACTAAAAACAAGAAAAGAAATAAATACAAGACAAGAAATACTCATCCTTTGGGTTGCCTCCCAATTAGCGCTTGGTTTAAAGTCGTCGGCCCGACTATCTCCTTGCTTCCTATGACTCCTCCGGAGGAGCACATCCACAAAGTTAACTCCTTCCACCACTTCGGAAGTGAAATTCTCATAATATGGTTTCAACCGGTGCCCATTAACTTTAAGTTCTTTCCCCGTAGCTATGCTACAATTTCCACCTTGCACCATGAGAAAACACATTAATAACAATAAAGGTCCGATCCATCGTGACCTTAGTTTACCCGGAAATAATTGCAAGCGAGAATTAAACAAAAGCACTTTCTGCCCAATACAAAATTGTTTCCTAGAAATCATGTTATCATGGAATGCTTTCGTCTTTTCTTTGTAAATCCGTGAGCTTTCAAATGCATCATTGCGAAGCTCCTCTAGCTCTTGAAGTTGTAACTTCCTTTGCTTTCCGCCCCATCCATCTCCATGTTGCATTGCTTAATAGCCCAAAACGCCTTATGCTCAATTTCCACGGGTAAGTGACAAGGTTTACCATACACAAGCCTAAAAGGAGACATTCCAATAGGTGTTTTATATGCGGTTCTATACGCCCACAAAGCATCATTAAGTCGCATGCTCCAATCCTTCCTTGTTGGGTTCACCGTCTTTTCTAGAATTGATTTCACCTCCCGGTTAGACACCTCGGCTTGTCCATTGGTTTGTGGATGATAAGGTGTTGCAATCTTATGCGACACATTGTACTTCCTTAACAAGCTTTGCAAGAACACTGTTTTGAAGTGAGAACCCCCATCGCTAATTATCGCCCTTGGAATGCCAAACCTTGCAAAAATATTAGCTTGCACGAAGTATGAAACAACTTTAGAATCATTAGTTGGGGTGGCTTTAGCTTCTACCCATTTCGAGACATAATCAACCGCAAGTAAGATATAAAAATTCCCATGGGAGTTGACAAAAGTCCCCATAAAATCAATACCCCATACGTCAAAAACTTCAATAAATTGAATAAAAGTTTGTGGCATTTGATTTCGGACACCTAGATTGCCGGTTCTTTGACACCTATCACAAGTTGTACAAAATATATGCGCATCCTTAAACAAAGTTGGCCAATAAAAACCACTTTCAAGTACCTTGTGCGCGGTTCTCTTACTCCCAAAATGTCCTCCGCAAGCATAAGAGTGACAAAAAGACAAGATAGAGTTAAATTCAGATTCGGGCACGCACCTTCGTATTACTTGGTCACTACCATGTTTCCACAAGTACGGATCATCCCATATGTATTGGTTCCCCAACCTCTTAAGTTTGTCCCTCTCAGCACGAGACAAGTTCTTTGGGATTTGTTTAGAAACTAAGTAATTGACAATATCGGCATACCATGGTTCTCCAAGGGCAATCGAGAAAAGGCTGCTCGTCAGGAAACTTTCACGCAACGGGATAGTCTCCTTGTCCACAGCAAGTCGGCTCAAGTGATCCAACGGTGTTCTCAATTCCTTTCTTGTCTTTGATTTCAATATCAAACTCTTGCAAGAGTAATATCCATCGTATGAGCCTCGGTTTCGCCTCTTTCTTTGTAAGCAAGTATCTAAGTCTTTGCATGATCGAGAAAAAGACAACAACTTTTGTACCAATTAGATAAGAGCGAAACTTTTCTAAAGCAAAAACAATAGCTAATAACTCTTTTTCAGTGGTTGTGTAGTTTTGTTGAGCCTCATTTAACGTTCTAGAAGCATAATAAATGGCATGAGGAAGCTTCCCCACACGCTGCCCAAGCACCGCACCAACCGCATAGTCAATTGCATCACACATGAGCTCAAAAGGCTTACTCCAATCCGGTGGTTTAATGATAGGGGCTGAGATCAAAAGTTCTTTCAAACGATTGAATGCCTCCACACACTTCTCATCAAAGTTAAAAACCACATCTTTTTGCAATAGGGTACAAAGTGGTGATGCTATCTTGGAAAAGTCTTTGATGAACCTACGATAAAAACCTGCATGACCAAGAAAAGAACGAATCTCCCTCACCGTAGTGGGAGGTGTTAGAGCACGAATAAGGTCTATCTTAGATTTATCGACTTCCAAGCCTTTAGAAGATATAATATGGCCTAAAACTATGCCATGAGTTACCATGAAATGGCACTTCTCCCAATTTAGCACAAGATTTGTTTCAACACATCGTTCAAGGATTAGAGACAAGTTGTTCAAGCAAAGGTCAAATGAATCACCAAAGACACTAAAGTCATCCATGAACACTTCGATTATGTTTTCAACATATTCCGAAAAGATACTTACCATACACCTTTGAAAGGTAGCCGGAGCATTGCATAAGCCAAAAGGCATCCTCCTATAAGCAAAAGTACCAAAAGGACAAGTGAAAGTGGTTTTCTCTTGGTCCTCCGGTGCTATCACAATCGATTATAACCGAATAGCCATCAAGAAAGCAATAGTAAGAGTGTCCGCCTAAACGTTCAAGCATTTGATCAATAAAAGGTAAAGGAAAGTGATCTTTTCTAGTGGTGGCATTCAATTTTCTATAATCAATACAAACCCTCCAACCGGTTTGCACTCGAGTTGGGACAAGTTCATTCTTATCATTCTCCACCACCGTTACTCCCGATTTCTTTGGTACCACTTGTCCCGGGCTTACCCACTTGCTATCGGAGATGGGGTAGATAACACCCACGTCCAAAGTATCTCCTTTTTCACGACTTCCATCATGGGAGGATTCAAACGACGTTGCGCTTCCCTTGTAGGCTTTGAATCATCCTCCACACGGATCTTATGCATACAAACGGCAGGCTAATACCCTTGATATCGGCGATTGTCCATCCTATGGCCGTCTTGTACGTCCTTAGCACCCGTAGAAGTTTTTTGCTCCTGTAATTCATTAAGCTCGTTAGAAACAATCACGGGTAAATCTTCGTTGTCACCCAAGTACAAGTACTTTAAGTGACTTGGAAGAGGTTTCAATTCTAAACTTGGAGATTTAACAATAGATGGCACAAGTTTTTCATTATTGCAAGGTAAAGAAGCATATGAAACATTCTTAGTTGCTGATTTTTCCGGTAATGAGTTAAGAGAACCAATGGTTTCTTTCATCTCATCACTATACGCATAACCGTTGTCAATAGGTGTAGTGAGCACGGTTTCCAAAGTATCAACACCATTCAACTCAAACATTTGTTGCGCCAATGTGTCCATCATATCAATGGAGAAACAAGAGTGAACATCGCTAGGATATCTCATCGTCTCGAAAATGTTGAAACGTATTATTTCTCCATCAAACTCCATAGTTAGCGTTCCCTTATCCACATCAATTATGGTTTTCGCCGTTTTCATGAAAGGACGCCCAAGAAGCAATGGAAGAGACGAGTCCGGTGCACCTTCATCCATCTCTAACACACAAAAGTCCGCAGGAAATACTAGTTGATTAACTTTGCACAAGAACATCCTCAACAATACCCATTGGGTAAACATTAGAGCGATCGGCTAATTGCAATACAATTTCAGCCTTTTTAAGAGGACCAAGATCAAGTGAATTATACATTGACGCAGGCATGACATTAATGAAGCACCTAAGTCCAACATAGCTTTGTTAAAAGTTGTGTTACCAATTTTGACAGGGAATGTCAAAACTACCAGGATCCTTGCACTTAAGTGGGAGTTTGTGTTGTAATATTGCCGAGGCATTCTCCCCCACACTAAGCACTTCATTACCTTTGAGCCTTTGTTTGTTGGTACACAAGTCCTTCAACACCTTTGCATACTTTGGAACTTGCTTGATAGCATCAATGAGTGGTATGTTCACATGGATCTTTTAAGAACGTCTAAAATCTCCTTTTCTAGTTCCGCCTTCTTAGAACTTGCAAATCTGCGAGGGAAAGGTAGAGGAGGAACATAAGTAGAAACAGGAGTTTTAGAGTTAGGAATAGGTACCTCGAAGTTTGGGGAGAATCCTCGGTTTTCTCCTCCAAAACAGTTCCTTTGGTGTTTCCACCACGCCCGAATCAGCAACCGGGTTGCACAAGTTGTGTACCACTTCTCAATGTAATTGCATTAACACCCTCTTTTGGGTTGATAGGTTGAGAAGGAAGTCTCCCACTATTTTGTGCCTTCAAATTATTGATATCAACTGCCATGGAGCCTACTTGAGTCTGCAAATCCTTGATAGCACTCTTAGTTTCTTGTTGGCTCTCCTTGAACATGGTAGAAATACCTTGCATAAAAGATTGAAGCTTTGCATCAATATCAGCGCCTTGATTTTGCATTGATTGTTGTGCTTGAGGTTGCTGAAATTGTTGTTGTTGTGGTTGAAATCCACTAGGACGGTTGAAAGTAGGTTGTTGAATGGCACCTTGCTTGTTAGCATAGCTAAAATTGGGGTGATCTCTCCATCCCGGATTGTAAGTGTTGGAGTAGGGATCATACCGTCTTGGTTGATTCGGAAAGATCGCATTAGCTTGCTCGTCTTCATAAGATTGAGGAGAAGTTGGTATAACCGCGGATGCAACTTGTTGCAACATTCTTTGTCATATTACCCATTTGTTGACGAAGTTCCTCCACCTCGCTCACTTCACTCACCCTTCTTAGAATCACATCCGAACCACGACTCAAGAATTGTTGTGAGTTCGCTGCCATGTTTTCAATCAACTCTCTAGCTTGTGCCACCGTCTTACTAACTAGTGCACCACCACCCGCAGCATCAATAAGATTCCTATCACTTGATTGGAGTCCTTCATAGAAGTATTGGATGATCATAGCGTCACTAAATTGGTGGTGAGGGCAGCTTGCAACCAATCTCTTGTACCGTTCCCAACATTCATATAAGGATTCTCCCACGTTTTGCTTCATCCCACAAATTTCTTTGCGAATTTGAGTAGCCTTGGATGCAGGAAAATATCTCTCCAAAAAGAGTTTCTTCAACCCATTCCATGTTGTGACACTTAGGAGGTAAATAGTACAACCAATCCTTCGCACTATCCATTAAAGAGAAACGGAAAACCTTCAACATTGCACCATCCGCCTCAACATTTTTGGAAGCATAGCCGTGACAATGGTGTGGAAGTCCAAAAGATGTTTGTTAGGATCTTCATTCACCATGCCATGGAATTTTGGTAATTCTCGAAGCAACCCCGGCTTTATCTCAAAAGTAGAGTTCGTTTGAATACACCCCTGTTGTGTATCAAGCCTATGAGAAGCTAAGTCCTTGAGTGAACGATTTGCATCACCCATTTCTTCTTCTCGTTGTCGGAAAATCTCTTCTCCTACTTCCTCCTCGTGCTCGTCCGTTGTGTCTTTACTTGGTTGGAGTATTGTGCGCGTCTAGTAGCTATCCCGCACCTTGGATAATTCCAATCCTTAGAAGCCCAGAGATTATGCACCTGCAAACAATTCTCGCAAACAAGTGAGAAACAAGACAAGAAACGAAAAGCAAAGATAAAAGCAGAAATTGTAAAAAGAAACTAAAAACTTAATAACAAGCCGTATGCCTCCCCGGCAACGGCGCCAAAATTTGATCGGTCGTCAACCGACAAATATAATTTCACTTTCTTACGCACTAAATTTAAATGAAGCACAAGGTAAGGAAGAGTTCGTATCCACAGAGAGGCAATTGTTGTTAAGTAATTTTCAGTTTCTAAAGTAACCCAAGGTATGTTTGTTGTTTAAGAAATAAAAGTAGTTGAAAGCAAAGTAAATAGTTTGAGAAATCAATAAGGAGAAGATATTGGTCAAGGGATAGTATCATTCACAAACATGTATTTTCATCAATGATTAGAATTGGTATTTTAATCTCGTATTTATTAAAAGTCCTAGGATATCTTGATCGCAAGTATAACCCGTTAATTCCCTGTTTTCATCACAACCACATTAAAAGATGCATATGTGAATTCTTCGTCGAAAGCAACCTAAAGTGTAAAAGCACAATTAAGTTTAACTCCCTAAGAGCATTAAGTTTTATGGAATAAGACTCATCAATGCAAACGAATGTGTAAAAGCACTAGACGTTTTAACAAAAGTTATGATTCACTTGTGACTAATAGGATATATCACTATAAGCATTAACCACAATTATGCTACTTAGAATCAGGGATAAACAACGTTTTCGTATTGAAAACCCTAATATAGCTCTAGAGATGAACACAAATCGGATTGATTCGGACTCAACCTAACAAGTTTTCAAATCTTATAACACTATTAATTGTGAATCACAAACAATAATTACTGAGACAAAACTAATTCATTGAATCAAAAGCATGTTGAGAAATCAACTTTTATCCCATAACCAATAATAAGTTTAGCTACTCATAGCTATGGAGTTCATCATCATCAATATTCAATAATAAACAAGGAAGAAGAAGAACAAAACCAAACCCTAGAAGCGTAAACAAAAGTGGCTCTCTCAAAAGAATTCCAAGAAAAAGATATCCCATGTGTTGTAGAAAACCTCCCTTTTATAGCTTTTCTCCAACTTCTAAAATTAGGTCTAGTCTTCAAAGTCCATTAGGTGAGAGTCCACCAAGCCCACAAGAATGAGAAACCCGTGTAGAAAATACGCCCCAAAAACGGTCGCCGGAAGTCTGGGATTGTGGTCGGAATCCCTTAGGAAAGTCGCCGGAAACAGCCCGGTGACGCAAAATCCGCCGATCACGGGTCAACGATTCAGGTCGGGTCGGGTCAAGTCAACGGGTGAGTCGGACCAGGGTCGAATCTGGATCAGGCGAGTTAAAGTGAGTCGAGAAACCAGGTCGGGGTTTGCCATCTTGCCGAGCCATTGCACGGGCTTGTCTTTGTGTTGCACAATCCTTGTGCATAGCCGGCCATCATGGCCCGGGTGAGTTCCATCCATCTCAAACCGCACTTTGCACCACCGGCATACAACACCAAAATAAACCCATTCAACCACCTGAGCCACCATACTGCTTCACTCCAACTGAGCTGCACTTCAGAGCAACAACAGCTCTGGCAAAACAACACAGTTCATCCATTCCCTGCAATCAGCTCAATCATCTAAAGTATTTCAGCTCTCCCACTTGCTCCTCATCTCTATATACATCCAACGCTCCACAGACCATCTAGCTCAACAATTCATCTTCCCTGACTTAAGCAAGACCTCACAAACTTGAGCCACTGAGCCACACTGCTGTCAAAACATACCCATTCACTTCCTGTTGTGCTTGGTCTCATACCAGCTGCAACTTCATCCTAAGCCAACATCATCACCACCAGAACCAAGCAACTCAGTTCACAACCACCACATTAGTGTACAACCAACACCATCCTTGTCTTGCTTCCCTGTCTTGTTCTTCACCTACAGACCTTAGGTTCACTTTCTTCCCCCATTTTCAGTCCAAGCTGCAGTTGCAAACACCAGTAGTGCAACCCAGACCTGCAATCAATTGAGCTGCATCCACCAGCATTGCTGTGCTTTATACCCTTGCCTGCAATTCCAATGACATCTCAATTGCCACCTCCTGTCTTCATTGCAGCATCACTTAACAGCTTCAAAGTTCAGTGTGCAACTCTGTCTCAAACCACAGTTGCCACCTGCAATTCATATAGCTTACCACCACCACCTGCAATGGCTTAGTCACAGCCATTTTATAGCACCAACACCTTCATTAATGTAATCCAGCAGCTCCATTATCCCTGATCTGCAATTAAGCTCAACAAAACCAAAGACAGACATGACCCCATTTCAACTTTGCCATCACTTGTAACCCATTCAACACAAGCGACTCATACACAAAGCTCAACTCCTTCCCGCGAGACCCATTAGCTCGAAATCCCACAAGAACAAGTACCCAGTACAACACTTGCATTGTCCTTCAACCACCTCTGATTCATCTTCTCCCATGACTTCTTGAATTTCATCTCAAACCCAAAGAATCGAGCAACAAAGCATCATACCTCCATTTTCAGCCTCATCCTTTGATCGAACCAGGCCCCTTCTTCTCTTCCTTCAACCGAGCTTAATCAATTCCTAATTCACTGAAACCCCTTCTTTAAACATCAATGACTTCACAAACATGACTCAATTCGAATCATCTACAACCTTATTATCCTTCCAAAGCTCAAGAATCACACGCAGACCATTTCAACAATTTCTGCACAACCCAATCAAACCCCGAGTTATAATTCATCTCGAGTTCCGTTGACATCGAGCCTCAACTCTAATTGCACTCTTTCAATTCTTGGCGAAAAACTTAGATTAATCTTTATAAATCTATCAACCCTTATTTCCATCTAACGGGTTATTGAACACCAACAAAGCCGAACCCTCTCTCAGCTTTTATTCCTCCATCGTCAACACATTTTCTCCAATCTGTTTCAATTCCACCTGAAGTTATCTCAGCGGCAACAGATTCTTCTCTGAATCTCCTATTGAATTAGTTGTTCAGTCCCTTCTCTGCCTGCTCTCGATCTGCTCCAATCTCGATTCAATATCTCACAACTTCAAACCCTAATCTTCTAAAAACTGGGGTCATCTCCTCTCTCGATTTCGGCATCACAAGTCGTTCATCATTGACTTTTCTCTCTTCTCATTCTTAGTTTCAGGTGAAAAGCATTGAATGAAATGAATGGGAAGAAGAGAATCGATCTAGGGTTGTAATGACAGGGTTGGATATTGCCACCCCTCTGTATCAGATAAGGGGTACCCCAATGGATGCCCCATAACATGTGGTGGCTGTCATTAAATACCTCTCCAAAAGAAAGTTGTCCCTTAACCTTGAGTCAGCTCCATATATAGCTCGCCTGTGAGATGACAATTTCGCCCTTTGGCTCAATTTGGATAATTTCTTCCTCGTTTCCTCCGTGTGACTCCATTGCACCTATAAAACTCAAAAGCACGCGTAAAGTACATAATTCACAAGAAAAATAGCAAAGAAAGCATAAACTCTATATAGTAAATACGGTGTATTCTACACCTATCAGATGACAGCTAAGCTGTCCTTTATTTTCGGATCTGGCTTGCGACATTATCTCAAGTGTACAAATACTAAATCTCGCAACACTCCTAAGTCTCGCTAGGTATTCACATCTTTCTCGTGTTCAGGCTGTCGTCATCTGTTGTGTCATTTTTATTACCAATCTGCGATATCTTCGCAAATGCGTCGTTCATGGATTTCGCAAGGGTATTGGTGTTGCGATATTCGATCCTATATCTTGCCTCTTCTCATGTCTTCTCTGCGAAGGAGAGAATGTCATGAGAACTAGTCCTTTCAAAATGCCGCAATTTGTTCATTTTATCATATTTTTTTTGTATTGACATGATTACGTACTTTTATGCAGAATTTATTACACGTATCTCTTTTTCCATCCATTTCTTGACACGTCTTTTTCAACCACTATTTCTCAACCGTTCATGTCTACTCTTCGCATTAAATGTGTTTGCCTTTTCGAAAAACCTTCTCTCTATATATATTTTTCTTACTCTTCTCTTCTTCTTTTTTACTTTCCTTCTTGTTTTCTCTGCAATTTTTCTTCAACATCTCTCCATAACTTCCGCTTCTGCTACTGTAAATCTTCTTCTTTTCACTTCTTTTGATCTTCAGTTTCTCTTCATTCCCATACTCGAAAATGCCTCCGAGTTGGTCGTAAATATGAAACTAGAACGAACAAAGTTCGAGAAAGATTTCGAAGAGAAAGGTTTCATATTAACCACCATTCCCAATCAAGAATCTAAATTCATTCTTTCAGCCAAATTGTTTTCTGATCATCATTGTGATGATCAGGAAATCATAATTTCGCTAGGTCAGATTCTCGCTGGCCTTCCCATTCCTCTCTATGACCCCTGATCTTCCCTTATTTTATGAAATTCTTACTCATGCGAAATTCTCGCGAGCCATCTACCAATTGAGCGGGGATTGTATCCGCTTAATGCTTGAGTTTGCCAATCGTGGTGCTGGTAAAGGGTCTCTTTATCCCAAAGAAGTCAGGGATCCTAAATTTGAGGACTTAGAGATATTATTTGAAAAATATACAGTAGAGAGCTTCTTCGAAAACTATGAAGTAATAAACATGAAGAATGATAGAACTTGCTGGAGTGCTCGCTTGAAGAGAAAAGAAAATGTTGCCAGTGATAAAATACTTATGCAAGACATCAACTGGCATTCGGGCAAGAACAATATTCCTCGTCACTCTAAAGACGACAGGTGGTGCGTCTTTCCGCTAGTTTTGAAAGGACCTTATATTTCAGGTTCAAATGTGCTCCCTGCGAATCTCGCCAATTATCAACCTTGGGTTTTTAACTGGCCTGAAAAAGCAAAAGAGGTATACTTCCTAAATTTCGCTCAGTTTATAATCTTCACTCCTTTTTATACCTATTAATCTTGCGAAATTTTCAGATTACCAAGTTGAGAAAAAGCTACGAAAGGACTGCTAAGTCAAGTACCCTAGCGGCGCTCCGTTCGATCACGGATGAAGTAAGAAATAATTTTCTTTATTATTTTTAACAATATTGTTTCCTCTGTTTCTTATCTTCATACGTGTGCGAAGGTTGGTGTTGAAGTTGTTGAAGAACAAGAAAATTCTAAGGTTGCGAAGACTAAAGGCAAGGGTAAAGGTCCTCTTCCCAAGGAGAAGTCCACTGCCCCACCTTCAAAGAAACGAAAGATTCACTCTCCCTCTCCTTAAAATATTCAATCCAGCGAAAGCTTTGATGATGAAGATAATGATGATGTTGATACTTCTCTCTCAAAGGAGAATTTTCGAACTGAATCTTCTATGGCACAATTGTCCAGCATCTTCTCTGACTCCATGCAAGGGATTGGAGATGATCGTCTCTCTAGTACGTGCAAAGCTCTCGCGAGTATCTGCGATGCTCCTTTACTAGAGGGTGATGATTCTCTTCATGGGGTCTCCAGATCAGTGACTCCCAGCTTTCTAAATTCACTTGGTGTCTTGGTATGTCTTTGTCCCCCTATTTCTTTATAATTTTGATTTTAAGTTATATCTTGATAATTTCTTCAATTTCCTTTACAGACCGGGAGAGCTTCCTTCGTTGTTGCCTCGGATCTTGAGAAAAGGCGTGGTATTCTTGAAAAGAAGAATCTTCAACTTCGCAAGAGAAATGAAGAACTGGAAGTCAAGTTGCTACTCTCGCGAGAAGACTAAGCAATTAAAAGCTGATTCGTCCACTCAGAAGAATAAGATATCTAGTCTTCAAAGTGCCAACCAACAACTTTATGGTATGAGACTTTTCTCTTTTCTTTTGTTTTGTTCTCTCATTATCTTCCCTCATCTGATTTACCATTTTCGCAAACGTCTATAACCTTTCTGATGAAGCCATTCTTCTTCACTCATTCCCTGACCCTATGGATAACAATGCTCTTCTTGATCACCTCAACAATTCTTTGAACAGTTTTTCAAATGACAAGATTAAATCTCTTCCTCTAATGAACTTCAATCCAAATTTCGCCTCTTAGAAATTGATCATAGATCTAGTTTAGGCTTATCCAACCAATTTAAGCGTCTCTATCTTAATTCTAAAGAAAAAATTAATACTTTAAGAACCAAAATCAGTGATCTCATAGATGATAAAGATCGCATCGCTAGACAAGGTGCTCAAGAATTAGCGAAATTCCAAAAGACTCTTCTTGAAGTTCAAATTGAACGAGATGAATCTAACCGCAAAAATGCTATACTTAGCGAAAGAGAGAATCAAATTCGCTTCCTTCTTCTCATAAATAATGACGATGAATTTGCTTGGGCTGTGAAAGTTCTAGATGATGCCAGAAATAATTTAGGTGTTAATATTAGTCTTCAAGCTGAGCATACGGCCTTAGTTAGGGATATGATTTCGACGAGAGAAGGTTGTTAATTGTTCTTCTTTATTTAAGCTGTTTGTCTTTCATGAAATTTTCGTTAAGTTCTTTGATTCATTGTCACATGTTCGCGAGGAGTGAAGAGAGATTTCGTAAAAGAATTGAAGAACTTGAGTCTGAGAAGGAGCAGCTCGCAAAGAACCTTTCTTCTTGGGATGATAAATATTCTAGATTGAAGAGGCAACTACAGATTACTGTTGCGCATTTTAAGAATGATGCTATTCTCTTTCGTAATCAGACTATTAAGATGGTCTGCGACGACAATAGTATCCCTCATTCTCCATATCCTTGCCTTCTTGAAGAAATCCCCAAGAATGTACCTTCTCTAGATATCTCTGACAGCGATGCTAGTGAAGAAGAAGAATATGATGGAGATGAAGAAGTAGAAGAATCTGATGAAGATGATGAAGAAGAAGAATCAAACGAGAAATAGTTCTGTTTTCTTATTTCTCTTTTTGTAATATCTGTACATTCATTCTTTTAATCTTCTATTTTTGTAATCTTTTTCTTAATTTCTTGGATCTTCAAATACAAGCTCTACCTTTGTTGTTCCTTTCTGCACATGTTAAAAGAGCAATTCTTTTTTGCAATATAATTAATCAATATATTATCAACCTTTCATTTTATGAGTGCGTAAATCTATCATATGAAGACAAATAACATGTTCTTGTTCATTCCCATACTTGCCTCTGTTATTTGTATTCAAATGAAAGATTAAGCAAGTTACTTTTGAATAGCAACATGTATTCATGCCTTAATCTCATGAGATGTTTCGGCTGAATTTTCGCAATTAGTCATTTCTTGGTTTTTTCCAAGATTTCATTTTTCTCTTGTGTGGTCTTATTTTTCCTTCCTAGTTAAAGGTCTTATTTTGCCACCTCTTGTTATTGCGACAAAATCGCAGGACGTCTTTACACTTTCATGTAATGACCCATTGATTTTGTCTTATCATTTCTCTAGTATTGTTGCCTCTGCAAAATATTATTCATGCGACAATATGATAGGCCTAAATATTCTTGCGAACATAAAGCCCCATGACATTGCCGTCTTGCGACGAGATCGCAGGACGTCTTTACACTTGCATGCAATGACCCATTGATCTCGTCTTATCTTCTCTTTTGTATTATTGCCTCTTCAGGATTGTCGCACAAATATGACAAGCCTTGATACTCCCGTGAGTAAAAATCCTCATGAAATTTGCGTCTTAAGACACTTATCAGCTCCCTAATGGAGGGTGCCGCCCTTATCTTCCCCCTGGTTGCCCCTTCAAGGAGGCGTACTTCTGCCATACAAGGCTAGCTCCTCCCATCCGGTCTTAACAACAACCAGTTGTTTTCGCAGCCTCTTATCCCTTTTGCCTATAGGGCTTATGGTTACAAGACTGCACCCTAAGTGGAGTTTTCTTCGGTCCGAAAAGCATAAGCCAAGACTTGCCAAGAATGGCGAGACACTTCAAATGCCCCAGGCACTCTTGGCTCAACCGTGTACCTCGGCGCCTTGATCAAATGTTGACTCCTTAGAAGAGACCCTCGGTCGTCCAACCTAAGTCATAAGCTTAGATTGAAAATCCAAGGTATCTCTCCTGGATGGGCTTTATTGACCCCAAATCTCCATGACTCAGGTTCCAGGGGCGGTGTAACCTTTTCCATGAGCCATGCAATAGGTACCTCCTTCTAAGACGCACTTTAGGTCTTACATTTGCCTCTTGCGAAATTTTGATTTCACGAAGAAGGGTGTACGCCATAGTAGGTTCGCCTCTGTCTGATTATTTTGTCGATTCTTCTGCATATAAACTCTTTTGTAATTTCGCAGTCTCATCTTTGTAATTCATAAAAGATATTTTCTTCTTCTGCATATCAGCTCTTTTACAATTTCGCAATCTCATCTTTGCAACTCTTTTGCCAATACATATTTTTTTTTTTAAATCAACCATACGTCTTCCCTTCTTCTCAGTCATAAAATCAACAAATACATTCACTCTTTTAAGTCTCTTACTTTTGCTCCTCTCTGCCTCTGCATTTTTGAATTTTTCTGTCATTTTCTTGTCTGTTGCGAAGCCTTCGCCACTTGTTATCTTCATCATATATTGGTTTCGCAGCATTTCTTCTTCTCTCTGTTCTATTACATCTACCATCAATCTTTCACCTTTTTGTTTTCTTTGATGTTGTGTTTCCAATTCTTCTTCTTCGCAGCTCTTTCTTCGCAAGATTCTATATCAATTTCATAACACTTCTTTCCTTCAATCCAAACTCCTTTTATGATGCCAATACCAGTGGGATGAGGGAACTTGATACATTGATGGAAAGTCGATGCCACACCTAAAATCTCATGTAACCAAGGTCGTCCAATCAATGTGTTGTATGGTGATTCCACATCAACTACACAGAATAAAATTTCAGAGGACAATCCTTTCAGTGGAATTCGCATATGAGTTTCTCCTTTAGGCTTATTTGCAGTACCGTTAAAACCATAGATTTTGTAAGTTGAAGGTATTAGATCTTCATCTTTCCCTCCCATAGTTTTATAAGTATGATAAAAAAGAATATTCACGGAACTTCCAGTATCGATCAAAATTTTGTTGATTGCCCATGAATTCTCAGCTTCATCATCTTCATCCTCGCTAGGTTTTGGGTTAATCTCCAATCTTACCACTAATGGGTTGTCGTGCACTTCTCCACCCTCAAGTACTTCTTCTGCGGTAAAAGAGATAGTCTGCTTTTGCCATTCTTCCAGTGGCGATGTCTTCGCAATGTTCATTACTTCTCTATTATCGGCATCTCTTGTGAAAACCCTACTGAGAGTGTTATCATGAAAGTCTTCAATTGTCTTATACGAATGTACGATAGAGTTACAAATCAGATTCTTTGCCTTTGCTCCAACTTCTATTACAAATGTCTCTCCTCCTTTTGTTGTATTTACTCTGCGAATTTCTGGCGGTGGTGGTAATGGTTGAGACTGAGATTGGTTTTTTAGAAAATGATTTAGTTTTCCTTGGTCTATCATTCTGAGGATGATTCTTTTTATATTTCTGCAATCATTTGTTGAGTGTCCATGAAAATGGTGATAAGAACATAATTCATGACTTTTGTCGCTCGGAGGTGGTTCACTTCCCATGTTCCATGGCGCGGGTATGTTTTCCATCAAAATTATAGCTTCCCATATTTTCTCCACACTAGCATTCAGTGGCGGCATCTTGATTTCTTCCCATATTATCCTGTGATTTCGCTGTCTTCTATGACAGTTTTCCCTCTGACCTCCATAAGTTTCTTGTGGTTGATCAAGTCTTTGAATTTTGTTATTTCCACCACGGCTATAGAAGTTGTAGTTGCAGGAAATCCTACACTACACCCCTCACAATATTCCACACAACTAAGACATTTTTAAGATGAATAACAATGATTTTATTGATTATTTCCTTGAAGATTCACAAGATAAAATAAAAAAGAGTTAAAGAAATTACAATCACCACCAACTTTCTCTCTCCTAATGACTTGTCTAACACTCTCAAAACAATCTGTAGGATCAGAATATCGCGACAACAACACTTCGCGAAGACAATGGATAACAACATTGCGAGTGAGTCGCAGAGGGTTAAATATGAATGACACACTGAATGACGATAGGAAGATATAAAATCTGGCGAAAGTTAAGAAGTATCGCGAGTATGAATATTTGTACGTCCGCGACACTTCGCGAGACATTCCCGAAAATAAAGGACAGCTTAGCTGTCATTCACTATGTATTACCCTATATAAAGGGATGAGTGAATCTGTTGTGAGGAGGTTCTTTTTGAATGAAAAAGCAAGTCATTAAGAGAGAGAAACAGAGAGAATGTTTGTAAGTTCTTAAGTGTAATTTCATCTTCCGGTGTAAACATTTCAAGAAAATTATTAATAAACATTCATAATTGTTCATCTATTATCTTTTGAATGGATTAGTTATACAAAATATAGTGAGGGGTGTATTGTGGGATTTCCTGCAACTACATATTGGCGCTAGAAACAGGGACCTGAAGAAAGGAAGAAGGCAATCAGAATCATTCAAATCAAGAAAATGAAAGAAAAAGAAAATGTTAAATTAGACAAGGCAAAGGAAAAAGATATGGAGTACAGTTCTCGCACAAAGACAATGATTGATGAGTTTCATGAAAATATCAAAGGAAGAATACACAAGCGGGATTTTGAAGGAAAGAAAATCACAGATAGAGAGGTGACATTGCCTTTAGAAGAATGGGAAAAGCAAAGGATAACATTCACAGCTTCAGAAATATCTAAAGAAAATTTGAATCACACATCTCCATTGGTAATCACAATAAACGCGTGCAAAGGAGAAGAATTAGTAAAGGCAACGCAAACATGGACGGTAAATAGAACTTTAATTGATACGGGAAGCTTGGTGAATATCATGTTTTATCATGCTTACAAGAAAATGGGATATAAAGATAAAGAAATGATTCCCACGGCCTATAACATCCATGGTTTTAGTAAATCCATAACAAAGGTTAAAGGAGAAGTAAAAATACGAATTCTGTTGGGAGACATCGAGACACGAGTAACCTTGTGTGTAGTGGATATGGAATCGCCATACAACGTATTGCTAGGGAGACCATGGGTACATGCAATAAAAGCTGTAGCATCAACATTTCATCAATGTATCAAATTTCCCACACCAACTGGAATCGGCGAGATTAGAGGAGATGTGGATAAAGGAAGAATATGTTATCAAATTGAAATAAAATATCATGAAGAGCAAGCAAAGAAGCGAAAGTATCGTGAGAAAACTCGAAAGCAGCTAAAAAAGAAGAAGAATTTAGAGTTTACATGATAAGAGCAAAGGAAGGAAAAGGGATACCTAGCGAGATCTCGGGAGAAGAAAATGAACTCGCGAAAGAGTTGAAAGGACCAACCCCTATGGGAGAATCGCAAGCTAGTTACGTCGCGGCAGAGCAAACGAAAGAAGTGAATGTCGGAACTAATGAAGAGCCCAAGATGTTGAAGATTGGGACCAGTATGGAAGCGAATGAGGAAAAAAGGACTGTAGAATTGCTGCGAGACTATAAGGATATCTTCGCGTGGAACATGGATGATATGCCTGGTATAGATCCATCGATAGCTTGTCACAAACTGGAAATAGACAAAAGGGTGAAGCCGTTCAAGCAGAGAATTAGAAAAATCGCAACAGCTTATCACCCTCAAATAGAAGAAGAATTGCAGAAAATGCTAGATGCAGGAATCATCAGGCCAGCAAAGTATCCTGAATGGATAGCAAATATGGTTATAGTCCCAAAGAAGAAAAAGGGGATAAGAATTTGCATAGATTTCACTGATTTAAACAAAGCTTGTCCTAAAGATAGTTTTCCATTGCCAGATATCCCACAACTAGTCGAATCAGCAGCAGGAAATGAAAGAATATCATCTTTGGACGGGTATAAAGGTTACAACCAGATTCCTCTCGCCGAGGAAGACCAAGAGCATACTGCTTTTTTCGCTCCAATGGGGTTATATTGTTATACAAAAATGCCGTTTGGTTTACGAAATCTTTGGAGCAACATACCAAAGAATGGTAGAAGAAGTGTTCGCAGAATGGATACATAAAACACCGGAAGTATACGTAGATGATATGCTCGTAAAAAGTAAGAAGCGAGAAAACCATGTACGAGATCCGAGAGAAATCTTTGAACAGATGAGGCGATTCAATATCAAAGTAAATCCCAGGAAAAATGTACCTTCGGAGTGGCATCGGGAAAATTTTTGGGTTATATAGTATCAAAGGAAGGAATACAAGTCGACCTGAGAGAAAGTCAAAGCGAGTTCGCGATATGCCAACACTCTGCGACAATAAAGGATGTTCAAAAGCTAAATGGATTATTAGCATCACTAGGAAGATTCATTTCGCGGTCATCGATAAGTGCAAACATTTTTTCAAAGCATCCCGAAAAAAGGATCGAAGTTTAAATGGACGAGATTTAATGTGAAAAAGCTTTACAAGGAATTAAAGAACATCTAATCGAAGTATCCATTATGCAAAAAGCAGAGCCAGGAGAGGAATTGTTGGTATACCTTGCGACTACGTCGCACGCGTTAAGCGCATATTGCTGCGAATAGACGCCGGAGTAGAAAAACCAATTTACTATATCAATAAGACTTTTAATGCCGAGAAAGGAATTATTCGAAGATTGAAAAACTAATCTGGCGTTAGTCTATGCAACATTTAAGCTTCGCATATATTTTCAAGCACATACTGTCAGGGTGGTAACAAAAGTACCAATCGAATCAGTAATGAAAAATTCAAAAAGATCGGGAAGAGTTGAAAGGTGGAATGCCCAAATAAGCCATTATAAACTCAAATATGAAATATTATCCTCAACCAAGTCACAGGGTAGTCGCAGACTTTTGGCGAAATTTCCTTTGGAGGAAGATGAAGCAGTGGATGAAATGATGGATGTAGAAGAAGAGCATGGAGACCCAAATGATTTGTTAACCGAACCGAGATAGGTGGGAAATATTGGTAGACGGATCATCAAATGGAGAAGGTAATGGAGTGGGAATTGTTGTGATTTCGCGATGAGAAGGCAATAAATTAGCTTTCTCTTTTAGATTGGAGTTTGAATCCACCAATAATGAAACGGAGTATGAAGCTATAATACATGCTCTGCGATTCGCAATAGAAATGAAGTTAGAAAATGTGAGGATTACCGGTGATTCGCAATTAGCAATTCGCGGATAATGAGAGAAATATGCTACAAATGAGCCATCTTTGCAAAAATACGTAAAGCTTGTCGAAGAATTGTCAAGCACAGATACCAAAAATGAGGTGGAGGCATATATCAAGGAGAAATAATGAGACTCACTCAGATGCTTTTGCCTTTATATCAAGTATGATGACAGACCCCACTGCGAGGAATATCAAAATACAAACACTTTTGGCACCATCAATCAATAAAGAAGAAGAACAAGAAGCGGATGCAATGTTAGTAGAAGACATACCACAATGTCGCGATAAAGACTGGAGAACAGAACTTCACGCTTACTCCGATGAAAGGAGGTACCAAGAAATAGATTAGAAGCACACAAATTGAAAAGCCGTGCAACGAATTATGAATTAAGAGATGGTGTGCTTTATCGACGATCTTTTGATGGACCTTCACTTCGATGCTTAACGAGGGAAGAGGGAGAAATCATATTGAAGATGTTGCATAGTGGAGATCCGGAAATCATAGCGGTGGAAGATCTCTAGCATATAAAGCAAAAATGCAAGGATATTACTGGCCATATATGCATGAAGACGCGAAAGCAATGTCAAGGCGCTGCGAAGATTGTCAAAGACATGGGAAGAAAATACATGCACCTGGGGCACCATTAAATTCTTCAACAAGTGTGTGGCCTTTTGGAAAGTGGGGTCTAGATATTGTGGGACCTTTTTTACCAGGAACAAAGGCGAGAGAAGGTACCTAATTTTCATAACGGATTATTTCACCACATGGGTGAAGTGAAAGCGGTACAACACATTCGCGACAAAGACGTTTTTACTTTCATATTCGAGAATATTATATGCAGATTTGGGATCCCCGCACAGTTGGTATCTGATAATGGGAAACAATTTGAAGGGCAAAACATAGAGTTGTTACTTAATGCATTTCAAATAAAATGTGGGAAATCGACTCCACTATATCCGCAAGCTAACGGTCAAAGCGGAGGCAACAAATAAAACAATCGCGGATATATTGAAGAAGAAGTTAGAAGGACACAATAGAGGATGGTGCGAACAAGTACCCGGTGCGGTATGGGCATACAATACAACCGAGAAGAGAAGCTACTTTGGAATGTCACCTTTTGCTTAACATATGGAGTTGAAGCCGTGCTCCCAACGAAGTTATGATCCCAACAACTAAGAAAGAAGTTTGGGAGAAAAATCTTAGTGCGAGGTAACATTCTAATCAAGTTGGACGAATTAGAAGAGAAAAGGAGAAGGCGTTACGACACATGGAGAATTATCAACGAAGATTGGCCGGAGAATATAACAAGCGTGTGAAGATACGTGAATTTCAACCGGGGAGACTTGGTGCTGCGAGAGACACCAATATATCAGCGAGAAAATGGAGGCAAGTTGGCGAGAAAATGGGATGGACCTTATATTATCAAAGAAGTAGTTGGTACAGGGGCTTATAGATTGATGGATCCTGAAGGAAAAGATATGGGACAAAGATTAGGCAGGCCGTGGAACAGGTTATATCTAAAGAAATACTACCCGTAAAAGTGGGTTAGATGAAGTACTTTAATGCAAGATATTTGCAAAATTCAATAAAATACAGACCAAGATATCAGCGAATGTCTCGCGAGCATAATGGCAAGAAATAACGAATGAATGAATGAATAAACATGATTGAATGAATGGGACGAACCTTTATGGCGTACACCCTAGTTCGCGAATTATACTTCGTAAGAGGCAAATGTAAGACCTAAAGTGCGTCATATAAGGGGAATCTCTTAACATGGCCTGGGGGAAAAGGTTACACCGCCCCGGAAACTCGGGTTATGCAGATTTGGGGCCCATGAAAGCCTATCCGGAAGAGATACCTTGGATTCCCAACTATATATGTAGGTTATACCAGTTGGGCGACCGAGGGTCTCTTTCAAGGAGTCGGCGTATGATCAAGGCGCCGAGGTACACGGTTGAGTCAAGAGTGCGGGAGCATGGAACTTCCTTACCACTCTTGACAAGTCTTGGCGCATGCTGCACTCGGCCCGAAGAAAACTCCACTTAGGGTGCATCCTTGTAACCATAAACTCTATAGGTATAAGGGATAAGAGGCTGCGAAAACAACTGGTTGTTGTTAAGACCGGATGGGAGGAGCTAGCCTTGTATGGCCGATGTACGCCTCCTTGAAGGGGCAACCAGGGAGATGATAAGGGCGGCACTCTCCATTAGGGAGCTGATAAGTGCCAAAGACGCAAATGTCATGAGGCTTTGTTTTTGCAAGGAAACTTAGGCTTGTCATATTTGTGCAATGATCCCGCAGAGGCAATAATACTAACGCGAGGGTAAAGACGAGATCAATGGGTCCTTACATGAAAGTGTAAAGACGTCCTGCGATTTCGTCGCAAGACGACAATGTCATGGGGCTTTATTTTCGCAAGAAAGTTTAGGCCTGTCATATTGTCGCAAGCAAAATATCCTGCAGAGGCAAAAATACTTGAAAAATGATAAGAAGGTTAATGGGTTTTTACATGCAAGTGTAAAGACGTCCTGCGACCTTGTCGCAATAATGGGTGGCAGAGTAAGACCTTTAATTAGGAAGGTCAAACTTAGAAGACCATCAAAAATGATAAGGCAAGGTCAATGGGACATTACATGAAAATGTAAAGGCGGCCTGCGATCTTGTCGCAATGAGAAGAATTGAAGTGAAATTCCTAATTGGGATGGTTTTATTTAATAAAAGGTTCCGTAAGCGAACATGCTCGCAAGATTATGTTCAAACATCTTAAATAAGAGAAAAAGGAGAAAATAAGGGGATTACTCGATCAAAGATTTAATCCTTACAAACAAAAAGAAGTTTTGACAAATTACAAAGAAAGCTTAATTCTCTGCATCAATATTATCCACTACAGAGGATGGTAGAGATCTTTCACCGCCTTTATCGCTTCACCTTCACCGGTCGGTGGATTTTCATCGAAATGTTTTCAAAGACCTTCATTTTCGCCGGTGGTGGATTTTCATCGAAATTTTTCGATCGGATCTTCGCCGACAACTTCAAGATTAGCGATATCTTCGCCGCTTTCATAGTCATAATCACCGTCCAGGGAGAATCGGGGACTTCATCATCACTTACTTCCAAAGGATCAACATGAATAGGATCAAGGGACTTAGACAATAAAATCTCATTCACAAGGACTTGACTTTGAGGGGGAATTGATGAAGCAACGCCTTTTGACGATACTTACTATCTATGTCTTTACAGTAAGACATATAATCAAATCTTCGTTCTGCACGGTCACGAGAACGACCAAGAGAGGCGGCGAGTAACCCATTTTCTTTGCGAATCTTAGAGTAATCTGATGCGAGGGTGGAGATAACGGAACGAAGCTTTTTCTCAGAGTCTGCATAACAAGTGCACAAGATTAGAGAAAACTTTTACAGAGTATTTTTGGAATATTCAGGATAATTTAAGATTTTTTGGAACAAATTAATGAATTAAGATAGTCAAATAATATGACTACCTTCCTTCTGAGAAGTAAGATGCTTTGAATTAAAGCTGCAAAATTATTGCCCAAACATTCCATGGCATCATCAAATGTATCTCCAACTAGGCCTTTCAATCGAGCTCGCAAGCTTTTTTCATTCGACACAAGTATGGAATTCTCGGTCACAAGGGTAGAGTTAGATTTTTCTAATTTGGAACATTGATCCTTGAATTGGTTTGCTTTTAGACTCAAGGTTGTTCTACCCGAATAAGTTTATCTCTCTCGTGAGTAATTTCTTCAAGTTGGTTTCTCAAAGTGTGAATAGATTGTTCTTGTTCTTCACGTAATTTTTGACAAGCATCATATTGTTGCGAATAAGTCGCGACCTTGTTTAGCGAGATCGCTTCTCCGAGAAAGGGTCCCATTCTCATCCGATAAAGTTTGCAACTCCAAATTAGCCTTAGTCAAAGAGTAAGAAAGGCGAGATAAGTCTTTACTTAATGAGTCTTCTTCTGCTGAAGTAAATCAAAGTTTTCTTTAGACAAATTATCTATTTGATCAACAAACATACGTATGAAGATTATTCAAGAGGTTATATTGCTCCATCCAAGCATCTCTTTCAACTCGAACTTCTTCAACAATTGATTCCAACTGATATATCTCCATTATTCGTTTCTGATTTAGAGCTTGAAGGGCGAACAAGAACTTAAGTCGTAAAAAAAAAAAAAAAAAAAAAAAAAAAAAGAGCTTAAGGGGGAAGAGTATACCTTTTAACTCTTCATTCTTCTTGCGAAGAATATCACGATCTAGTGAGAGGTTGTGAAATTTTTGATTTTCAAGATGGAGATTATTGCATCTAGCAGTCATAGCTTGAAGATCACTTTTCAGCACATTAATCTCTTGAACTAAGGATGCTTGCGAGATCCTATCAGGACCGAGATGTTTACTTAAAATCTCGCAGACATCAGACTTGACAGGATCGGAGAAGTCTTCTTGGCATCATTCACAAGGTCCGAGAGAACTTTGAAAGCCACATCTATTCCTTCCAAATTTTCTGGGTAAGAGGGATTTGCTCGGGTAAAGAAGGAAGAGACGAATCATTCTTCGCCAAAGGAACATCGTGAGAAGAGGAGATTTCGGGAAAGGTAGTGATTGGAGGAATGATAGGGACATTGATGGTAGGAGAAGGAGTAAGTTCATTTGTAGTAGGACTATTATGAGGAACTTGATCTATGAGGAGTTGAGACATAGGAATATTGTCATTTGCGACAAGATTACCCTGCGATGATTTCGCAACAGGAGAAGAAGGTGTAAATGAGGGAAAAGGAACATCAGGAGTAACAGGTTTAGAGTGGCGAGATCTTTTGGGAGTTTTTTCATTAGTTTTGTCATCCTGTGAATGGTAAATTAAGTAAGAGACAGAGGCAATGATATTGTTATTAAAAAGTAAATGCTTCTTAAAATACCTTATCACTCGCAGACTTTCTTTTAGAAACGGTATGTTTTGCTTGCGAGGAGGACTTTGGTTGCAGGGTGGATTCTTGTTGAGAAGCGGGTTTCGACTGCGAATCCAAAGAAACAAGGGGGTTCTTCACGGTAAACTTGGTGCTGGGTTTGTTCTTGCTAAAACAAAAATGGCAGAAAAAGATTAAAAGGAATAAGATAATCTCAACAAGAGAAACTAATCACAAAATCATTCAATCGTAGAATCAATCGAGTTTGGCAAGAGTAACAAACCTGGATGCCATGGAAGTAATAGCAAATAAGAAATAGCAGAAGAATGATGAAGACGATGATGAAGAAGAATAACAGAAAAACAGATTGCGCAGACGATGAAGGAGATAAAATAAAAGGAAAGAAGTGTTCTTCACAAAAGATCCTCCTATAAATAGGCAAGAAAATGTTATGACCGGATAACATTAAATGTAGGGTAAAAGGATGGTTTTAAACACGTGTAAACGGTCATTCCTAGATTCACGGAGCTATCTTGAAGAAGATTTTTAATAGAAAACGAACGGCCGCATGACAGGTTCAAGAGGCATAAGTTCTCACAAAATTCTCTTAAATACAGAGGAGACATAAGGAGAGGCGAGAAGATGTAGTATTCGGGTATCGCACAACATATTTTATTATCATATGAGATTCAATTATTTCCCTAACTCGCGAGAAGAGATTGCAAGATCCATTATTTTCCATAACCCATGAGGCAAGGAATGATATTTCATATATACTTCTAAAAACTTCGGAACTTCGCCAAAGAATAGAGGCAAGTACGTACTTTTCAAGTCCAGTATTCTTTCGCTCGTTCCTTCATCAATAAAAATCAAAGACTACTACAACAATGTATTTTTTCTTAAAGATCGCTCTTCAAGCAATATTCAAGAAAAAAGAGGCAAGATGTAGGATCAGAATATCGCGACAACAACACTTCGCGAAGACAATGGATAACAACATTGCGAGTGAGTCGCAGAGGGTTAAATATGAATGACACACTGAATGACGATAGGAAGATATAAAATCAGCGAAAGTTAAGAAGTATCGCGAGTATGAATATTTGTACGTCCGCGACACTTCGCGAGACATTCCCGAAAATAAAGGACAGCTTAGCTGTCATTCACTATGTATTACCCTATATAAAGGGATGAGTGAATCTGTTGTGAGGAGGTTCTTTTTGAATGAAAAAGCAAGTCATTAAGAGAGAGAAACAGAGAGAATGTTTGTAAGTTCTTAAGTGTAATTTCATCTTCCGGTGTAAACATTTCAAGAAAATTATTAATAAACATTCATAATTGTTCATCTATTATCTTTTGAATGGATTAGTTATACAAAATATAGTGAGGGGTGTATTGTGGGATTTCCTGCAACTACACAATCCCTCCCTACAACAGACTTATTCGACCCTTTATATAGGGTAGTATACAATGGATGACAGCTAAGCTGTCCTTTATTTTCGGGAACGACTTGCGAAATATCGCAAGTGTACAAGTATACAATCTCGCGACTCTCCTAAACTTCGCTAGATCTTCACACTTTCTCATGTTTTGGCTGTCGTCATTCATTGCGTCATCTATATTACTCTTCTACGACCCCCTCATGCAATGTTGTTGTTTATTGATCCCGCGAAGTATTGATGTCGCGATATTCTGATCCTACATCTTGCCTCTTCTCATGTCTTCTCTGCGAAGAAGAGAATGTCATGAGAACCAATATTTTGAAATGCCGCAACTGTTCATATTTATCTGTTTCAATCCCGTACTTTTACACGGAATTTATTACAGAGATGTTTCTTCTTCCACTCTTTTCTTGACACGTCTCTTTCAACCGTTTTTTCTTGACCATTCACGTCCCATCTCGCATTAAATGCATTTGTTTCTTCGAGGATTCTTCTCTATATATAGTTTTCTCACCCTTCTCTTCTTCTCTTTTATCTTCCCTTTGCAACTTTTCTTCAACTCTCTTCCTCCGCAATTTATGTTTCGCTCATCAGTAAATCTTCCTTTTCTTCTTTCTCTTAATCTTCAATTCTCTAATCATTCCCATATTCTAAAAATGGCTCCTTCTGGTCGTAAATATGAAAACCTTTTTGATGAAACTCAAAAGAAATTACAAGATAAGGGTTTCACCTTATCTACTATTCTTCATCTATTCTTTCTGCAAAGTTGTTTACTGATCATTAGTGTGATGATCAGAAAATCATAATCTCGCTAGGTCAAATCCTCGCAGGTCTTCCCATTCCTATGTACGATCCCGAACTGCCCTTGTTCTATGAAATTCTTGCTCATGAGAAATTCTCGCGAGCTATTTACCAATTAAGTGGTGATTGCATCCGTCTAATGCTTGAATTCGCCAATCGCGGCGATGGTAAGGGATCTCTATATCCTGATAACGTTAAAGATCCTAACTTCGCAAGTTTAGAGATAGTCGCCACGAAATACACTGTAGAAAACTTCTTTGAAAATTATGAAGTAATAAACATGAAAAATGATAAGTCTCGCTGGGGTGCCCGATTGAAAAGAAAAGAGAACGTTTCCGACGATAAGATACTCATGCTAGATATTGACTGGCATTCTGGCAAGAACAACGTTCCTCGATACTCTAAAGATGAGAGGTGGTCTGTCTTTCCACTATTTTTGAGCGGACCTTACATTTCTGGTTCCAATACACTCCCTGCGAATCTCGCAAATTATCAGCCTTGGGTATTTAATTGGCCCGAAAAGGCAAAAGAGGTATACTTCCTAATTTTTACTTATTTTACAATCTTCACTTCCTTTTATATCTAATCTTGCGATTTTTTCAGATCATCAAATTAAGAAAGAGTTACAAAAAAAATCCAAAAGCGAGTACTCTGGCGATACTTCGTTCAATCACGGATGAAGTAAGAAATATTGTCCCTTATTATTTTTAACAATATTGTTGCCTCTGTTTCTTATCTTCATTCGTGTGTGAAGGTTGGCGTTGAAGCAATTGACATTCCTGAAGCTGCGAAGGCTAAAGGCAAGAATAAAATCACTCTTCGCAAAGATAAATCTTCTGCTCCATCTTCTAAAAAACGGAAAATCCATCCCTCTTCTCATTCTAATTCCCAAACCAGCGAGAATTCTGATGAAGATGAAAATGAGGTTGATACTTCTTTTGCAAAGGAGAATCATTCGGTCGAATCTGCTATGGCGCAATTGTCTAGTGTTTTCTCTGATTCTATGCAAGGATTGGGAGATGATCGTTTATCTGCTACTTGCGAAGCTCTCGCAAATATCTGCGATGCCCCCCTGCTAGTGGATAATGATTCTTTTCGTGGAGTTTCCAGGACAATGACTCCCAGTTTCTTAAATGCACTTAGTGCCTTGGTATGTTCATATTTCTATATTTCTTTGTGATTTCGATTATAAACCTTATCTTAACAATTCCTTTATTTTCCTTTATAGTCTGGGAGAACTTCCTTTGTTGTTGCCTCAGACCTCGAGAAAAGACGCAACAATCTTGAAAAGAAAAATCTTCAACTTAAGGAGAAGAACAAAGAACTAGAAATTAAAGTTGCGACATCTCGCAAGAAGAATGAAAAAATTCAACAGTTGGAAGTTGAGTCTTCTTCCCAGAAGGACAAAATATCTACTCTTCAAAGTGCTAATCAGCAACTTTATGGTATAACACCCTTCTCTTTTCTTCATTTCTACTTTGTTATTTATTTTTCTTTGCCTGACTTATCATTTTCGCAGACATTTATAATCTTTCTGACGAAGCTATCCTTCTCCATTCATTCCCTGAACCTATGGATGATGATGCTCTTCTCGCTCATCTCAATGAATCTTTAAGTAGTTCTTCAAACAAAATTAATTCTCTCTCATTAAATGAACTTCGAACCAAATTTCATCTCTTAGAAATTGAACATAGATCTAGTTTAGGTTTAGCCAACCGATTTAAACGTTTATATCTTAGCTCCCAGGAGAATAATAATATTCTAAGGAAGAAAATTAGCAGCCTTATAGATGATAAGGATCGTATTGCTAATCAAGGTGCACAAGCATTAGCGAAATTCCAAAAAACTCTTCTTGAAGTCTAAATTGAACGAGATGAATCTCTTCGCCAAAATGTCATACTTAATGAGCGAGAAAATCAAATTCGTTCACTTCTTGTCATAAATAATGATGATGAATTCGCTTGGGCTGCGAAGGTTCTAGATAATGCCAGAAATAACTTAGGTGTTAGCGTCAGTCTTCATGCTGAGCATACTGCCTTGGTTAAAGATATGATTTCCGACGAGAGAAGGTTGTTTCTGTCCTTTATTACTTTTCCGCCTCTTTTTTATGAAACTGCTATTAAGTTGCTAACTCATTGTCATTTGTTCGCAGAATCTGAGAAGAGGTTTCAAACTAGAATCAAGGAACTTGAGTCTGAGAAAGCACAACTTGCAAAAGACTTCTCTCTTCGCAATGACAAATATTCTAAGCTGAAGAAGCAACTACAAACTACATGTGGCAAATTTCAATAATGATGATGTCCGTTTTCGCAATCAAACTATTGAAACAGTTTGCAATGACCACAACATTCCTCTTTCTTCATATCCTTGTCTTCTCGATGAAATTCCTGAAAATACGCCTTCCTCAGATGTCTCTGATAGTGATGCAAGCGAAGAAGAGAATCGATAAAGAATCGATGAAGGAGAAGAATAAGTTGAAAGATTGTTCCATTTTCCTTTTTCTCTTCTTGTGATACTTGTACATTTATCCTTCTAACCTTCCATTTTTGTAATCTCTTCTGTAAATCTATCATATGAAAATAAATAACAAGTTTTTACTCTAATCATTCCCATACTTGCCTCTGTTATTTATTTTCACATGAGAGAAATTAAGTCGATAATCTTTAAGTAATGATTATTCTTTATTTCGCAACTGCTGTTGCTAATTCTCCACAAATAAATGAAGGAATATAGTCGTATTCGCAAGCTTATTTGCTTACTCAATTTCTTGTGTTATCTTATCTTCATTTATTTTCATGTAATGACCCATTGATCTTGTCTTATCATTGTTTTTGTGTGGTCTTATTTTGCCTTCCTAGTTAAAGGTCTTATTTTGCCACCCCTCATATTGCGTCAATATGACAGGCCTAAATATTCTTGCGAACATAAAGCCCCATGACATTGCCGTCTTGCGACAAAATCGCAGGACGTCGTTACACTTTCATGTAACGACCCATTGATCTTGTCTTATCATTTCTTTAGTATTATTGCCTCTGCAGGATGCTTTTGTTGCGACAATATGACAGTCTAAAATTCTCGCGAACTTGAAGTCCCATGACATTGCCGTCTTGCGACGAAATCGCAGGGACGTCTTTACACTTGCATGTAAAGACCCATTGATCTCGTCTTACCCTCGCGTTAGTATTATTGCCTCTTCGGGATCATCGTACAAATATGACAAGCCTAAATTTTCTTGCGTAAAATAGAGCCTCATGACATTTGCGTCTTTTGACACTTATCGGCTCCCTAATGGAGGGTGCCGCCCTTATCATATCCCCTGGTTGCCCCTTCAAGGAGGCGTACGTCGGCCATACAAGACTAGCTCCTCCCATCCGGTCTTAACAACAACCAGTTGTTTTTGCAGCCTCTTATCCCTTATACATATAGGGTTTATGGTTACGAGACTGCACCCTAAGTGGAGTTTTCTTCGGGCCGAGTGCAGCATGTGCCAAGACTTGCCAAGAATGTCCGAGACACTTCAAATGCCCCAGGCACTCTTGGCTCAACCGTGTACCTCGGCGCCTTGGTCATACACTGACTCCTTGGAAGAGACCCTCGGTCATCCAACCAGGGTATAACCTTATATATATAGTTGGAAATACAAGGTATCTCCCCCGGATAGGCTTTCATGGGCCCCAAATCTTCATGACTCAGGTTCCAGGGCGGTGTAACCTTTTCCCTGAGCCATGTTTAAGAGATACCCCTTATATGACGCACTTTAGGTCTTACATTTGCCTCTTACGAAATATCATTCGCGAACTAGGGTGTACGCCATAAAGGTTCGTCCCATTCACTCACTCATTCATTTCTGTCAATTCTTGTAATCATTCATTGATTTTTGATTATTTCTTCTCGTCTTCTTTGTGAAATTTTCATATAATCTTGCTTCATTTGCTGTGATCTCGCTGTAATTATTTAACTAAACTTTCGTTACATTCATGAATAGCGAGATTCTCGCGTACTCCTTCTTCGATCATCACATTCTTTGTATTTTTGACATGTTTTTGTCATCTTTTTTTTTTTTTGTTTTTTTTTTAACTCTAAAATCAATTACTTACTTCTTGCACTTCTTACTCCTGCTGTTCTCTGTTTCTTCATTCAAATTTCCAGATATTTCTTTCCCTTTTGCGAGACCATCGCAATTTCCAATTGTCTTCAAGCATTGATTTCGCAAGATATCTTCATTTCTCAATTCTATTGTGTCCACCATCAGTCTTTCTGTTCTTTGTTCTTCTTTGATATTCCTTTTCCAATTCATCTGTTGAACAACCCTTTCCTCGCAAGACTCCACATCGACTTCATAGCATTTTTGTCCCTCAGCCCAATCTCCTTTTATAACTCCAACACCACTGGGATGTGGAAATTTGATGCACTGGTGGTAAGTTGACGCCACACCCAAGATCTCATGTAACCAGGGTCGCCCAATTAATGCATTATAAGGGGATTCCACATCGACTATGCAAAACAAGATTTCGAGTTGACAATCCATTCAATGGTATTCGCATGCGAGCTTCTCCTTTAGGTTTACTAGCAGTACCATTAAAACCATAAATCTTATATGTTGACGGTATCATATCTTCATCTTTGCCCCCCATAGTCTTGTAGGTGTGGTAAAAAAGGATGTTTACAGAGCTTCCAGTATCAATTAAGATTATATTTATTGCCCATGAATTTTCTGCACCATCACTTTCATCATCAACAGGTTTTGGATTAATTTCTAATCTTACCACTAATGGACTGTCATGCAACTCGCCACCATCAGGTACTTCTTCTGCGGTAAAAGAAATAATCTGTGCTTGCCATTCTTTCAGTGGCGATGACTTCGCGATATTCATTACTTCTCTATTGTCAACATCTCATACGAAAACTCTACTAAGAACACTATCATGAAAATCTTCAATTGTCCTGTACAAATGTACGATAGAGTTGCAGAACAAGTTTTTGGCCTTCGTTCCAACTTCTACTACAAATATCTCTTTCCCTTTTGTTGTATTTACTCTGTGATTTTCTCGGAGGTGTTGGTAATGGTTGAGTCTTCTCTTCACATTTTAAGAATTGGTTTAGCTTCCCTTGATCTATCATTCGAGGATAATTCTTTTTATATTCCTACAATCATTCGTTAAGTGTCCATGAAAATGGTGATAGGAACAAAATTCATGACTTGTCACCGGGAGGTGGTTCATTCCCCATGTTCCATAGTGCGGTATGTTTTCCATCGGGATTATAGATTCCCATATCTTCTCCACACTAGCATTTAGTGGTGGCATCTTGATTTCTTCCCATACGACTCTATGACCTCGCTGTCCTCTATGATAGTCTCGCCTCGGCCTCCATAAGTCTCTTGTGGATTATGCCTCTGTCCTCCATAGTTTTCTTGCGGTTGATCAAGCCTCTGAATTTTATTATTTCCGCCACGGTTGTAGAAATTTCTTTCTCTTTCAAATTCTTCCCGATCGCGACTCCCCATAGCTACCAATTTTCTTGACTATCATTTGGTATCCTCACTCCTTGTTGATCTTGCGAGGTACTCGCATACGTTGTTTATCAATTTGGGTAACAAACTTGCATTCGCAGCTCCCGAACTTGTATTCGTAACGGTATGATTCCATCTCATTTTGCTTTTCCTCTAGATCAATATACTCCTCCTGAAGCTCTCTTAACTCGGTCATTGTGATTGTATTTTTGACTCTAAAAATTTGAATATATAATGATTTGTCGCAAACATAGCATTAATGAATGATAAGATGAGATATCTCTCTTCTACTCGGCCACCATTTCTCTACACATTGTCTTCCATCTCACAGTTAGATGCTTCAAACTTTCACCAACCCTTTATTTTAACCCAAATACATCTTCAATACCTGGTCGAGGAATTATTACTTATATATGCCCCTAAAAATATAGCCTGCAAGTGATTGAAAGATGTTATTGTATTTTTTTGGTAGCCCTTCAAACCATTTCAAAGCTTCTCCTATCAGACTTGATGCAAAATATTTGCACAATATGGCATCATGATTCTCCCATTGTAGCATACATCTCATATAAGCTTTGATATGTTGTATCGCACAAGTTGTTCCATCGAAAATGCTTTGGTTAATGCCGATGAAATTGCACTTCGGTGGTATTCCTCTTAATTGTATATCTTGTGTGAACGGAGTTTTCGCAGCTTCTTCTATTGCTTCATCTAACTGTCTCTTTCCTCCTCCCCTTTTATTGTTCATCAATCCTCTCATTTATGCCAATTCTCTCAAAATTTGTTCATTTACATCAGAATTTGAATCCACTGGTCTTTTTAGTTCCGCTTCTCTTCACCTGCGTTCATGTCTACTTTGACTTTATTGTTCATCGTTCTCTTCTCGCATTTCTCTGCGATCTTCTCCTTCATTTCTTTCGCGAATTCGCACACCATTATATCTATCGATTTCTCTTCTTTGGTGCCTATCAGTTCTCCTTTGTGCTCTTTCGTACTCTTCATTAATATTATCATTGTTGCGATTTTGTTCTCGCCTTCTTTCTCGATTATCATGATTATTCTGGAGAATTGCCTCTTTTAACTCCTGTTCTTCCATTTCTGTTCACAATCTTTCTCTCTCGCGAGCTAGACGTGCTTGTTCGGCATAGTGCCTTTCAATTTCATCTTCAATTTCTTTTTGCTTCCTCCGTGCTTCTCTCCCATGCAATATTCTTCTTCCTTCTTCATGATTTTCTTCATCCATTGGTTGATTCTGCTCCTGACGTTGCCTATTTCCTTGGTTTCCACCATTCTGCCCATTTTGAAGAGTCTCGGGACGTGGAATATAACGATCTTCCATCATTTCTCCTCTCTCGCAATTTTCCCTGCCTGGATTTTGCGCTTCTGCTTGGTTTTCTTCAACAACAGCTTCTGTAGGTAAATTTCTCCTTCTTTCCTCTCTAACTGACCTTGAGCTTGACCTTGTAGTGCTTCTCGACCTCCTGTTTTGTAATCTCATGTTTTTCATCCTCAGCTCATGATTCTGTCTTGTCAAGTTTGCACGTTCCTCTGCCTCTAATCGTCTCTCTTCATGTATTGTTTGCCTCAACGCCTCTAATGCTGCGATCTCTTCATTCCCATGAATTATTTCTCCATTCCCCTCTCGGTCTCTCCCCTCTTGTCCATTGTTTACCAATTGTTGTTCTTCTTCCCCTTCGTCCACGAGTCTGATCTCCAAGTATGCACGCTTACTCTATCATAATCCACAGTTCTATCCGCCACTGGTTGAATTGGTGATTGAATTTGATTTTCTTCATCATTCCTTATGTTCCTTCTTGAGGATTCTCCCATTTCATTTCTCTCTTCTCCGGCAAGTCTCCTACTTCTCCTAACAGTTTTTGGTTGCTCAGATGCATTTCTCCTTCTAACCATTTCTTAATTTTGGTAAACTGTTGAAAATTGTATCAAATTTCTTCTCTACTACTCCAAATTCTTTCAAATCACGATGTGTATCCTTACTCAAACAGCCATTTCTAGCACCAATATGTAGTTGCAGGAAATCCTACACTACACCCCTCACAATATTCCACACAACTAAGACATTTTTAAGATGAATAACAATGATTTTATTGATTATTTCCTTGAAGATTCACAAGATAAAATAGAAAAGAGTTAAAGAAATTACAATCACCACCAACTTTCTCTCTCCTAATTACTTGTCTAACTGACCGGTTGTCAGCCGACACAAATATAATTACACTTTCTTACTACTCAAAATATAAATATAGCAAGGGCAAGAAAGGATCGATCCCACAGAGAGGTCTAGGTTGTCAAATTGTTTCGGTTCCCTATAAATAACACCGGTAGTTTTGTGATTATAATAAACTAAATAAAAGCAAATAAAGAAATAAGCAAACAAATCAAATCAAGGATAAGAAGGTATTGGTCATGGATTTCGTTTTCAATCACAAACATGGTTTCACCACAATAACTAGAATTGATATTTTAATCTCAACTTTTATCAAAGACCCTAGAATACCTTGATCGCAAGTATATCCCGCAAATCTCCTCTTGTCATCAACAAACACATTAAAAGATGCGAATATGAATTCTACCTAAAGGAACAACCTAACGTGTAAAAGCACTAATCAAGTTTAATTCCCTAGATGCATTAAGTTCTATGAAATCAGGCCAATCAAAGCAATCGAACGTGGAAAGCGCACTAATTCGATTTAACAAAGGTTATGGTTCACATATGATCATAAGAATATATCACTACAAACTATAATCATACTTATGCTACTTGCAATACGGAATTATCACTTTTGCGTATAATAACCCTAATCTAGCAATAAAGATGAAAGCAAACTCAATCGATTCGCGACTCGACTAACAAGCATTCAAATCATGTAACAATATTCATGGTGAATCATAAACGATAATATGAGAGAAAACTAATTTATTGAATTAAAACCCATATTTGGAAATCCAACTTATTCCATAACCAATAATAAAAACTCTAGCTCATATTCATGGAGTTCATAACAAGAAGAAAGAGAAAAGACTTCATGGTGTAAACCCTAGAACAAAAGTAGAGGCCAAAAAGAATAGAAAAGATTATATGATCCCTGTGTTTTGAGAAAGTCTTCTCTTTTATAGCTCTACTCCTTCCAAAATTAGGTTTTGTCTTCAAAGTCCATTAGTTAGAAGTCCACCAAGCCCACAAGTGAGAGAAACCCGTGTAGAAATTCTGTCCCAAAAACGCTCGCCGGAAAACTGGGATTATGGCCGGAATCCCGCCGGAATAGTCACCGGAAATCGGCTCCGGTGACCGGCAAAGTCCGCCCGGTCACCGGTCAACGGGTCGGATCGGTCGGGTCAACGGGTCAGCTCGATTCAACTCGGTCAGACCGAGTCAGGGAGAATCTGGGTGAGTCAGGTCAGAGTCAGACCTGACTCAGGATGTGTCATTTGGAACCAGTCAGATGAGTTAAACTGACTCACATATCTGACTTGTCTGAAACAGTTATGGCCTGAGCCATTGCAAGGCCAGGATTGAGCTGCACTATCATTGTGCATCACCACACACAGCACAAACACCACCAGTGCCTAACACACATCTATTCCATTCATTCTTCACAACTTTGCCAACATTGCAATTCCACCAGAGCACAGCTGCAATTCTGTCAATAACCTTTCTCAACTTGCCAAATCCTCTCATCCATTGCAACAGCTACTCAGCTACACTCTCCCGGTACTACTAATGCACCCTGAACTCTAACCTCATCCATCTCCATTCTCACCCTCAAACTCCAGATAAGACAGCAACAGCATCACCATTCTCTTCTTAAGCTCTAATTGCACTGCCTTCCTTGGCAGCAACAACACACATTCCCTGTAACTCATTCAACCCCAGCTGCATTAATCAGCAGTCATTATTCATTCAACACCATCCTTGCTCTTGCACCAGAACCACAATTCACCTCAGAGTCACACTTTCACAACTGCACTCCATCTCAGTCGAACCACCTTCATCCGCTCGCCGCCCTTAGCATCTGAGCTGCACAACCTGCAATCCTAGACATCTCAGGTCATCTTATCAGCTGCAACAAATCCCAGGAACCCAGCTCTTCATGGATGCAAAATCGAATCACCATCTCCACTTCAATCAATAGCAACAACTCATTACCACCAGACCCTAGCTTCCATATTCCTTGTTCTTGTGCAACAATTGCAGCTCACTGTTAAAACGGCATTGCTTCCTGCCATTTTGAGTTTATACAGCATCAGCACTTGTATCTTCCTTCTCAACCCATCAATGGCAGCATCCCAGCACCAGATGCACAGATTACCAGCTCCATCTTGTAATGCCATCACCTGCAACACCTCATTCATACTCACTTGTGCCAGGCCTGTTGAGCTTCATATTCATTCATACACAGCACCCATAGCAACAGCTCCAGTTCTTCTCAGCGTCTCGCATTGCACAACCACCTGAGCCACCAACTCACTGCTGCACAGCACCATTAACTTCCCTGTAATTCAACACCATCACAATCTCAGGCCAGCACCTCATACAACCTTGAGCTCACCCATCTCAGAACCATCATCTCATTCTCAGTCTCATTCCAGTCATCACCACAACACCATAATTACCCATTAGCTCCATCCACTTCACGGACTCTAGTTGCTCATATCCGAATCTAAGCCTTCAAGTACAAAGACGAACCCAATGTCAGTTCCCATTTCGTATTCGAAATACCCTTGTAATTTAGCTCGCAATTCATACAATTCATTGACTTGCAACTTATCCCAGTGACTCACGGCTCATACCCTGTATAAGTTCATCAAATCCGTTTCATTAAAACTGCCAGAGAACCATGACTTAGTATCACCAGAACCTACACCTCAAACCCTAATTTCTGTCAAACTTAAGCTCAAATCCATTCCTTGCTTCTTCAATCAACACAGAACATCACAGATTCACTAAACTCGAATACCCATTCTACATAATTCCAACAGAGCTTAAATTCACATCTCAATCTCCTCAAACCCCTAATTTCTCCATTACTTCTCAACAAACCCTAATTTCCTTCTCAGATTCAATTGACAGGACAGAGTTTCTTCTTTCCGATCCCGTTAACTCACCACAGATCCACTCTCCATTCCATTCTCAAATTGTTCCCTCTCTCAACTCAAACTCTGGACATCTCTCGCACAGAACCCATTCATGGAAGCACAGACTAAAATTGGGGGAAGAAAATGATTTTCTTCTTCTCGTCCTGGTTGATAAGGGTGCAGGTACGGTAGGTATTTAGGCACCCAGCTGATGGATATGGGCCACCCAGTAGCAACCCCTTAACCACAGCTAGTCTTTGTTTAGTACTCCTCCAAATAGAGTTGCCCCTTAACCTTGGCTCAGCTCCCAATAGCATGTGAAATGCCAATTACGCCTTTTTGATGATTTCCGCTTCTTTTCCTCCGTGTGACTCCAGAGTACCTAATAACTCAAAAACACGCGTAAAGTACATAATTCACAAGAAAAATAGCAAAGAAAGCGTAACTACTGGATAGTAAATTAGGTGTTTATGACACCTATCAGATTCCCCCACACTTAGACTTTGCTAGTCCTCGAGCAAATCAAACAAAACAAATTCTAAAACATACATACAACTCCGTGTCGTCGAGGCTACGGTCACTTTTAGCATAAATAACAAGCCTTTAAACCCCTAGGTGTCCCTAGTGGACGAGTTATAGTCTCGTGAGGGTTTACTAGAGATATACCCACAAAACCTATTTTTCCAACTTACTAGTTCTCCGTAATGATAGTATCCAATGCGCTAAGAAGACATAGAGATTCTGCACACTAGTCATAAGAAATTAGACACATAAATGAACACAATCTCATTCTTAAAAGTTGAGAGAGAAATAACCATCCCTTCTAGAGCTAAAATTCGGGTTCGGAGTGATCAAAGTCTCGACTTGCCTCACAAGAAAGGGTTTTATGATATTGCTCTCAATAATAAACAGCTCTTTATGGGTCACACATGTGTCCAGGTTGGAATGAAGAGAGAATCCTGCGACACGTTGAATGGTAGGAAGGCGAAACCCTCCGAAATATTTTTAAAAACCCACATCTTTTATATATTTTTGAAAACCCATTTTTCCGAAGCGATCTCTTGAAAGGAAATCAAACCATTTAACGAAGGTGGGAATATGCTTACTTACAAAGTGAATCCGTTTGGCAGCTAGCACCACTCTCACAACATCCATAGAAACGTCTTCGGTCTTCTATCGGTGTCTTCATCTTCGTCTTCGGTCTTCAACTCTTGATGATAACTCTCGAACTTCGTAGAATCTTGACAATATGATTCTTTCCCTCAAATTCCTTGTCGCTTGAAACTTCATTATAGATATTCCTTCTTTCCATAGGCTTTATTGAAAGAATACAAAAATAAAAACAAACTATACAAACCCAATTTTTTTTTTTTTTTTTTTTGAATAAAAATTAAAACAAATACAAAAATAAAAACAAAATAAAAACTATTAACAAACCTAAAAATTTTCTCTTGTCTCTTTTTTTTTTATATATATATTTTTTTTTTTTCCTCTATATTTTTTCTTTTTTTTTTTTTTTTTTTTTTTAAGACAAGAGAAAGTAAAATACAAATAAAATAAAATAAAAATGTAAGTACAATGCCATGGTGTAAGTACTTTACCGCTTGAATCTTCACAACTTGTATGTCTTGATATCATAAACTTCTCGAACTTTCATCCTTGATAATTTCCGCTCTTATATGTTGCTTGTAAACCTTGAACGTCTTTCAACTTTCCTTCAAATTCGTGATGCTCCTTTGTTGATGATGATGGTGTTTCTATGGATACTGTTGGTGTAGAGAGAGATAAGGTGGATGGTGCTAACTGCGAACAAGATCACAAGTGGTATGTAAGTTAGTAATTCGATGTCACCAACATGGTTGATAAAATTAGCACTCAAGAGATCAAAATAGTGCTTCTATGGTAGGAAATTGGACAGCTCACCATTCTGCCCGGAATTTACGTACGGTGACACACACTCTAAAAGCACAAATTTAGACAGGTACAAATAATTGAAGGTCGGTGCCTCACATTATGTAACATGGGTAGTCTCCACTATAGGGGATCATTGTTCTAATACCGAATTGATCTGCACCTTATTTGCCATTTGGCATGGTTAAATCCAACTTTAACTCTCATACAATTAAGAAACCCGATCATGTTCTCTGTCATCTCTAAGTTCAGTCACTATTATGAGATTCTCGATGTAATCTTAGCGACATGTATACTATGTGACTCTAAACTAACTACAAGTTGGAGTTTTCTTATTCACTATTTCACAAAAAAGTTGAAAAATTCGAAAAATTTACAACGCAAATGCTTAACACTCCCCACACTTAAACTTTACATTGTCCTCAATGTAAATTGAATAAATCCAAAGAAAGTCATTGTGGGAAATCATAAAACAATATGCGAAAAGAAAAAGCTAAAAACAAGAAAAGAAAAATAAAAAGATAAGAGATACAAAACCGGTGGGTTGCCTCCCACTAAGCGCTTGGTTTAAAGTCGTCAGCCCGACTATATCCTTGCAAGATTCATTCCCCGTATACCAATAATCTGAAAAGTTGGGGATCCATCCATAGAACCTGTTTTGCAAACACTAGCTTCACACAAATATTAGTAATATAAAGCAAAAGTGAAGCTATGAACCGATAAAAGCTTCCCCCACACTTATTCTTGGCCACACTTGGAAGTGTATAAAGAATATAAGTCGAAGTACTTCCACGGTTTCTTGTTCCAAAATCTGCATAGTATGAGAATCAAGTTTCTCTAATGGCGGAAAACGAGAAACAAAGTCATTCAACAATACTCCCGAAGCACATACATTCAAACCAAATAGAGGTAAAGGAGAAGAAATAATAGGCAAAGGGTTAGATAAACCTTTCACAATCTCTTGTATCACGGAATCCTCTTCATCCTTGAAAAACTCAAGTGAATTATTCACCTCTTGTGTATCATGGTCCTCTATCAAACCTTGCAACCATTCTTCGTCCGTTTTCGCCGTAACCAAAGTCTCAACATAAACATCATCATTACAATCACTTGCAAGCTCAATTGGGTCTTCCACAATATTGGTCAAACCGGTCTCATTCTCAACACACTCCTCTTTGTTGTAAGGCACATACTCTTTTGCGGATCCAAATTTTATTATAAGAACTTTTTTAGAACACTCGAAAATGCATCATCCTCAAGATCCACCCTTTGAATAGGCTCTTGATCATTATTAAGATCAATGCTTGAATAATCTACACAAGTGTCGACATATTCCTCTTCGTCTTCATCTTGATCCCAAAAAGACTCCTCGGAGATGTCACCATGAGTTGTTTCAAGCAATGTATCATAATCACCGTCACTATCATAGTCAACATAAGATTGTTCCTCGCTGAATTTAGTGTTGCTAATCTCTAACTCATCCTTTTGAATAGGTGAATGATCATTATTACGATCAAGAGTTGAGTTAGCCACACAATTATCCACGAAAGTGCCCAAGGATTGGCCTTTTTCAATATTAGCATCAATCAAATATTCATCACAAACCATATGCACATAATTATCCATATCTTCCTTGTATTGATCAATGCCTCTTCGCAAGCTAGCAAAACCTTCACGAAGTTCTTGGAGTTGCTCGTTTGTAGTCTCTTTTGCTTTTTGAAATTCCTCTTGTAAAAAGGTGGAAACTTTGTCTATAAAATTAGAGACCTTTTGTTCACGAGCATAAGAATCCTCCCATCCTTGTTGTTGTTCACACACATACCCGCCATAAGGTTGTTGAGGAAAACCACAAGGTTCCATGGAATATTGGTCATAACCAATGAATTGGTTTTGATTATACCCATGGAATTGGTAGTTATCATATTGTTGAGGTTGAAATCCGTATTCATCCACGTAATATGCTCCTTCCATAGAAATAAGCACCTGAAATAAGATTCTCAAACCAAGGTTAAAACCCAGAAAATAGGAAAAATAAAACAAAAACTAAAAACAAAAATAAGAAACCAAAAACAATTAACAACCGCTGCCTCCCCGGCAACGGCGCCAAAATTTGATCGCGGTCGTAAGCGTCAAAAATAATTTACACTTTCTTACTACTCAAAATATAAATATAGCAAGGGCAAGAAAGGATCGATCCCACGAGAGAGGTCTAGGTTGTCAAATTGTTTCGGTTCCCTATAAATAACACCGGTAGTTTTGTGATTATAATAAACTAAATAACAAAGAACTAAAGAAATAAGCAAACAAATCAAATCAAGGATAAGAAGGTATTGGTCATGGATTTCGTTTTCAATCACAAACATGGTTTCACCACAATAACTAGAATTGATATTTTAATCTCAACTTTTATCAAAGACCCTAGAATACCTTGATCGCAAGTATATCCCATAAATCTCCTCTTGTCATCAACAAACACATTAAAAGATGCGAATATGAATTCTACCTAAAGGAACAACCTAACGTGTAAAAGCACTAATCAAGTTTAATTCCCTAGATGCATTAAGTTCTATGAAATCAGGCCAATCAAAGCAATCGAACGTGGAAAGCGCACTAATTCGATTTAACAAAGGTTATGGTTCACATATGATCATAAGAATATATCACTACAAACTATAATCATACTTATGCTACTTGCAATCCGGATTATCACTTTTGCGTATAATAACCCTAATCTAGCAATAAAGATGAAAGCAAACTCAATCGATTCGCGACTCGACTAACAAGCATTCAAATCATGTAACAATATTCATGGTGAATCATAAACGATAATATGAGAGAAAACTAATTTATTGAATTAAAACCCATATTTGGAAATCCAACTTATTCCATAACCAATAATAAAAACTCTAGCTCATATTCATGGAGTTCATAACAAGAAGAAAGAGAAAAGACTTCATGGTGTAAACCTAGAACAAAAGTAGAGGCCAAAAAGAATAGAAAAGATTATATGATCCCTGTGTTTTGAGAAAGTCTTCTCTTTTATAGCTCTACTCCTTCCAAAATTAGGTTTTGTCTTCAAAGTCCATTAGTTAGAAGTCCACCAAGCCCACAAGTGAGAGAAACCCGTGTAGAAATTCTGTCCCAAAAACGCTCGCCGGAAAACGGGATTATGGCGGAATCCCCATAGGAATAGTCGCCGGAAATCGGTTCGGAGTGACCGGCAAAGTCCGCCCAGTCACCGGTCAACGGGTCGGATCGGTCGGGTCAATCAGGTCGGCTCGATTCAACTCGGTCAGACCGAGTCGGGAGAATCGGGTGAGTCGGGTCGGAGTCGGACTCCGACTCGGGATGTGTCATTTGGAACCGATCGGATGAGTTAAACCGACTCACATATCCGACTTGTGCAAAGCAGGTTATGGCCTGAGCCATTGCAAGGCCAGAGTTGAGCTGCACTATCATTGTGCATCACCACACACAGCACAAACACCACCAGTGCCTAACACACATCTATTCCATTCATTCTTCACAACTCTGCCAACATTGCAATTCCACGAGCACTGTTTTGCAACTCTTGTCAATAACCTTTCTCAACTTGCCAAATCCTCTCATCCATTGCATGACTACTCGGCTACACTCTCCCGGTACTACTAATGCACCCTGAACTCTAACCTCATCCATCTCCATTCTCACCCTCAAACTCCAGATAAGACAACAACAGCATCACCATTCTCTTCTTAAGCTCTAATTGCACTGCCTTCCTTGGCAGCAACAACACACATTCCCTGTAACTCATTCAACCCCAGCTGCATTAATCAGCAGTCATTATTCATTCAACACCATCCTTGCTCTTGCACCAGAACCACAATTCACCTCAGAGTCACACTTTCACAACTGCACTCCATCTCAGTCGAACCACCTGTTCATCTGCTGCTCAGCCTTAGCATCTGAGCTGCACAACCTGCAATCCTAGACATCTCAGGTCATCTTATCAGCTGCAACAAATCCCAGGAACCCAGCTCTTCATGGATGCAAAATCGAATCACCATCTCCACTTCAATCAATAGCAACAACTCATTACCACTGCACCCTAGCTTCCATATTCCTTGTTCTTGTGCAACAATTGCAGCTCATCTGTTAAAACGGCATTGCTTCCCGCCATTTTGAGTTTATACAAAGATCGACTTGTATCTTCCTTCTCAACCCATCAATGGCGGCATCCCGACACTGGATGCACAGATTTGCTCCATCTTGTAATGCCATCACCTCGCAACACCTCATTCATACTCACTTGTGCCAGGCCTGTTGAGCTTCATATTCATTCATACACAGCACCCATAGCAACAGCTCCAGTTCTTCTCAGCGTCTCGCATTGCACAACCACCTGAGCCACCAACTCACTGCTGCACAGCACCATTAACTTCCCTGTAATTCAACACCATCACAATCTCGGGCAAAGACCTCATACAACCTTGAGCTCACCCATCTCGTAACCATCATCTCATTCTCGGTCTCATTCCAGTCATCACCACAACACCATAATTACCCATTAGCTCCATCCGCTTCCACGGACTCTAGTTGCTCATATCCGAATCTAAGCCTTCAAGTACAAAGACGAACCCAATGTCAGTTCCCATTTCGTATTCGAAATACCCTTGTAATTTAGCTCGCAATTCATACAATTCATTGACTTGCAACTTATCCCGGTGACTCACGGCTCATACCCCGTATAAGTTCATCAAATCCGTTTCATTAAAAGCCGAGAGAACCATGACTTAGTATCACCGTAACCTACACCTCAAACCCTAATTTTCACAAACTTAAGCTCAAATCCATTCCTTGCTTCTTCAATCAACACGTAACATCACATTCACTAAACTCGAATACCCATTCTACATAATTCCAACAGAGCTTAAATTCACATCTCAATCTCCTCAAACCCCTAATTTCTCCATTACTTCTCAACAAACCCTAATTTCCTTCTCAGATTCAATTGACAGGACAGAGTTTCTTCTTTCCGATCCCGTTAACTCACCACAGATCCACTCTCCATTCCATTCTCAAATTGTTCCCTCTCTCAACTCAAACTCTGGACATCTCTCGCACAGAACCCATTCATGGAAGCACAGACTAAAATTGGGGAAGAAAATGATTTTCTTCTTCTCGTCCTGGTTGATAAGGGTGCATGTACGGTAGGTATTTAGGCACCCAGCTGATGGATATGGGCCACCCAGTAGCAACCCCTTAACCACAGCTAGTCTTTGTTTAGTACTCCTCCAAATAGAGTTGCCCCTTAACCTTGGCTCAGCTCCCAATAGCATGTGAAATGCCAATTACGCCTTTTGATGATTTCCGCTTCTTTTCCTCTGTGTGACTCCAGAGTACCTAATAACTCAAAAACACGCGTAAAGTACATAATTCACAAGAAAAATAGCAAAGAAAGCGTAACTACTGGATAGTAAATTAGGTGTTTATGACACCTATCACTAACACTCTCAAAAGAATCCCTCCCTACAACAGACTTATTCGACCCTTTATATAGGGTAGTATACAATGGATGACAGCTAAGTTGTCCTTTATTTTCGGGAACGACTTGCGAAATATCACAAGTGTACAAGTATACAATCTCGCGACTCTCCTAAACTTCGCTAGATCTTCACACTTTTCTCATGTTTTGGCTGTTGTTATTCATTGCGTCATTTATATTACTCTTCTGCGACCCCCTCGCAATGTTATTGTTTATTGATCCCGCGAAGTATTGATGTCGCGATATTCTGATCCTACAGAAGTTTCTTTCTGTCTCGAATTCTTCCTGTTCACGACTTCCCATAGCTACTAGTTTTTGCTGGCTATCTCCCATTATCCTTTCTTGTTGTCCTTGCGATGTGCTCGCCTTTGTACTTATCAACTTAGGTAACAAGGCTTGCGTCACGCTTTTGAACTTGTGTTCGAATCGGGTATGATTCCATCTCATTTTGCTTTTCCTCAAGAGCAATATATTCCTCCCTGAAGTTCTCGCAACTCGGTCATTGTGATCGTATTCTTGATTTCGAAAATTTGAATGTATAACAGATTGGTTGCGAACATAGCGTTAATGAATGACAGAATGAGATATCTTTCGTCCACACGACCAGCCATATCACTACATATTATCTTCCACCTCACGGTTAGATGTTTCAAGCTTTCGCCAACCCTTTGCTTTAACCCAAATACATCTTCAATGCCAGGTCGCGAGGAATTGTTACTTATATACGCCCCTAAAAATATAGCTTTGCAAATGGTTGAAAGATGTTATAGTATTCTTTATTAAACCTTCAAACCATTTTAAGGCCTCTCTGTTAAACTTGATGCAAAATATTTGCACAATATAGCATCATGGTTCTCCCATCAGAGCATACATCTCACATAAGCTTTGATGTGTTGTACTGCACAAGTTGTTCCATCAAAAATGATGGTTAACGCAGGTAAATTGCACTTTGGGGGTATTCCTCCTAATTGTACTTCTTGTGTGAATGGGGTTTTCGCAGCTTCTTCTATAGCTTCATCCAATTTTCTCCTACCTCCTTCTTTTTTATTAGGGAATTTTGAAAAAGTACCCTCATACAAAAATACACACTAAAAAACTGCCCCCATTTTTTAACAATTTGTTAAAGTACCCTCCCGTTAGTTTTTCCATCTAGTGATAGTTAAGATTAATTTACTTTACATATTTGCCCTTTACTTATTCCCACATTGATTTTATACATCACTTTTCATGTTTGTCGAGTCCGGTTCAGGATTGTTACACCGCTTTCAGGTTCGTTACATCATTCCCAAAAAGGGTTCATCATTTCAAGTGTTTTGGGGTTTTTGGTTGGAAAAAAATCGACCTTCTACGACATTTTTTTAGGTTCGTCGAGCCCGGTTCAGGATCATGACAACGCTTTCAGGTTCGTCGAGCCCGGTTCAGGATCGTTACATCGTTTTCAGGATCGTCGGATCATTTACCCTCCCCTCCAAGGAGATGTAGTTCAGGGTAAATAGGACTTTTAATTGGAAAGATAACTGCCACCTAGCACTTAACTGGATGGAATTTGCCTTTTGAATAAAACGGGGTACTTTAACAAATTTCTAAAAAACGGGGATACTTTTTTAGTGTAAAGTGAAGTGTAGGGGTACTTTATAAAAAAGCCCTTTTTATTATTTAACATTCCTTTCATTTTCGCCAGCTCTCTCAAGATTTGTTCATTTACATTAGAATTTGGATTCATTGGTCTTTTTAGCTCCGCCTCTCTTCTTCTGCCTTCATATCTGTTTTGACTTTGTTGTTCATCATTTTCTTCTCGTCTTTCTCTGCGATCTTCTCTTTCATTTCTTTCATGAATTCGCACGCCATTATATCTCTCATTTTATCTTCTTTGCCGCTCTTCAATTCTCCTTTGTACTCTATCATATTCTTCATTGATATTACCATTATTGCGATTTTGCTCACGCCTCCTTTCTCGATTATCATGATTGTTCTGGCGAATTGCCTCTTGTAGCTCTTGTTCCTCCACTTCTCGCTCTCGTCTTTCCCTCGCGAGCTAGATGTGCTTGTTCAATATAGTGTCTTTCAATTTCGTCTTCAATTACTCGTTCATTTCTTTGTACTTCTCTCCCATGTAATATTCTCCTTCATTCTTCTTGATTTTCTTCGCCATCTTGATTATTTCGCCCCTGGCGGTGTCTACTTCCCTGATTTCTATCTTTTTGCCTATTTTGAAGAGTTTTAGCATGTTGGATATAACGATCTTCCATTATTTCTCTTCTTTCGCGACATTCTTCGCCTGGATTTTGTACTTCCTCTCGAATTTCTTTATTAGCATTTTCTATAGGCAAATTTCGTCTTATTTCTTCTCTAACTGATATTGAACTTGACTTTGTAGTGCTTCTCGACCTTCTATTTTGTAATCTCATGTTTTCCATCCTCAACTCGTGATTTTGCCTTATCAGATTTGCACGTTCTTTTGCTTCTAATCGCCTTTTTTCATGTATTGTTTGCCTCAATACCTCTAACGCTGCAATCTCTTCATTTCCATGAATTATTCCTCCAATTACTTCTTGATCCCTCTCCTCTTGTCCATTGCCTCCTAATTGCTGCTCTTCTCCCATTTCATCTACAGCGTCTGATCGCCAAGTATGTACACTCACTCTGTCATAATCCACAGTTCTATTTTGTATTGGTGTACGTTGAATTGGCGGTTGAACTTGATTTTCTGTGTTCATTCTTGAAGATTCCTCTATTTCGTCTCTCCCTTCTCCAGCAAGTCTCCTACTCCTTCTAACAGTTGTTGGTTGTTTTGATGCATGTCTTCTTCTAGCAATTTTTCAATCTTGATGAGTTGTTAAAAGTTATATGAAATTCTTTATCTACTATTCCAAATTCTTTCCAATCACAATATCAATCTTTAGTCCATGTTTCTGGTGCCATCTGTAGTTGCAAGTAATCCCACACTACACCATATGTAGTTGCAGGAAATCCCACACTACACCCCTCACAAGAATTCACACAATCAAGTCATTTTAAGATAAACAATCATAATCTTTATTGATTAATCTCACAAATGTTACAAGATGATAAGGAAATAAACTAAAGAATTAACAACCGCTCTGAACTTTCTCTCTCCTAATGACTTGCTCAACACTCGAAAAAGATCTCCCTCCTCTCTTAAGCCTGTTGGCTCTTTATATAGGGCATTACATAGTGGATGACAGCTGTTCATCCCTTTATTTTTGATTTGGCTTGCGACATTATCGCAAGTTGTTTATGGGTGAAAACTACTCCTTAGGATTTGGTAATTTGGGGTGTGTGGATGAGGAATGAGTCTAAACCCTAAACAAATGCACTTTGTGCGGTGAGTGCTTGTAGATTCGGAAATCAATGCATGCAAGTCGGCCTAAACCAAGAAATGGCCGTTCCAGACTTGTTTCGGTCACAAAGTGAAGGAGATGGGGTTGATCTTAGGGAGGGAAGCGAAGAAGGTGTTGAGATTGTGAAGGTGTTGGCTTGCTTATGACTTGTAATGAAAGTTGAACCGGCTACAGGATGCAAGCTATCGGTTCGGTGTTTTGTATTAACACTTGGTTTCTGTATTTTGCCTGGACTTGCTCTTGTTTCTCATGTTTGGAAAATAGGGAGGAGAACCTATTTATACAAGTCATTTGAGCCTTATTCACGTCTCTCGTGGGAAGTGGAGGAAGTGGAGTGATGGAGTAGTGGAGGTGTGTTTTGGTGTTACACGACCAGTCTTGCCCACTTCTCCTGTCATCTCTAACCGTCCATAACTTCCTAACACGTTCTTGTGATGGCGCGTTGCACGCTGTAAACCGCCAAACCAATACCCCAGTATGTATCCCCCCAGTTTGTGACATGATTGATGTGTGGAATGTGTGAATCGTGGATCCACGAAAGGTAGCATGTAATGCTAAATTGAATAACTGCGTTATTCAGGAAGTTGATACTTGTGAAGTATCATGTGTATTTTATGCAGGTACTGCATCTTGGTGTGGTAAAGTGACGGGTGGTGGTCACCATGACGCCTCACTTGACCAATTAACTCCTGACCAGGGTTGTATAACCAAGCTGGTGAAGTTGAACGGACGAGATGTTCTTTGAGACACTCATCTGCGACCGTTAATGAATTAGGGTTTTTGAAGAGGTGCGCAAGCATCACTCTTCAGCTTGGTCGAAACCAAGCATGGGATATAATTTTGACAAAGCCGACCATGCATGTGTGTAGACAACATGACGGTGTAGGCGCCTATACCCATTACCTCACGTAAGTATGATTTGGGCCACTCAATTCGTCCAGGGTGAAGTTGAGTGGTCGTGATCAATTTGTGATGAGAAAACCAAAGTGCCGCAAGAGCCGCGCGTCATGCCCACTTCGGGCGCACGTTCCAAGATGACCAATCTTGGTCGGTCATGGCCAATTAGTTTGGTGTGAAGCTGGTAGGCTAGTGTTCACGCCTATACCTGAATATCCCATGAAAACGTGATCTGAGCCATCCAAATCGTCCGGCGAAGTTGGGCGGTCGAGATCAGTTTACGGTTTGGGAGGTGCGACCACGCTAGTTTGGGCGCGCGTCTTGGAGTAACCAGGCATGATATGCCTTGGCCGATCGGGTGAGGGGATAGATGGGTCCACGGTGGTCATCTTTGGTATGACCGGACTGCTTAATCGATCTTGGACCCTCCATTCGTGCCGGAGAAGATAGACGCTCGTGATGCTCAAAACCCTAATTTTGGGTTTCAAGGCCGTGCGTCAATGCTTGATTCGGTGCACAAATTGAGATAACCAACCATGGTTGGTCCTGACCGATTGGTCAGGTATGCGGCGCAGGCCCACGGTGATTGTGTTGACATGCTCGGGCCCTTTGAATCTACATCTACACCCTCCATCTATACCGCGAAGATGGATGGTTGAGACTGTTTTGCGACACATGTAATATGCCGCAAACCCTAATTTAGGTTTTCCGCCCATACTTGCTATGGTTTGGATGTTTTGGCAAGCTAGGCCAGTCTGGAGGGAGGCCGAGGCCATGCGGGGTCCGCGTTGGTTGGCAGTGGATATTCCATACCGCTTGGGGTGATGGAATTGATCTGGGGTCATCCAATCATGCTTGTGGAGTTGGATGATCTGTGATCATATCCAGGATCGATCTGATCAGTCCGGATGCTCAATCGGGCTAGTATAACACACCGAGAGGGCTCAATCGGGCTAGTATAACACACAGAGAGTCGGCACATGCACGGGTATTTCGTACATGGTTTCATTATAATGCTTGGAGGTTCGTGTTGCTCTGTCAGAAGAGCAACACTCGATCGTCATGCCGCACCGATAATGAGTACGAAATACAAGGTGATTGCGCATTAATTAATAATGCTAGAAATTCACGGGGTATATGGGATTGTTACTACATGCTCCAAATGGATGAATTTCGTGTATTCACAAAATGGGATTGTTGCCACATGCTCCATTCTAGGTGAATTAAGTGAGGAGTATCAACACTTATTAATGGCTTTATCTTTTACAAGATGTCAGCGCATGATTTTTCGGTTTTTTTTTTTTTACAATTTTAACCTTAAATGAAAATCCACCATCAACATTAAGTCCCCGCCTAGCACATAATGGTTACACTTTGTTGTGGGGTAGGCATGAGATGGTGACATATACAAACGTAAGGAGACAAGATAAAGGAAGTCTACCTGGAGGGATTCTGGCCATGGGCAATCCTCCATACGTGCGTGACCACAGGCCCTGATGAGCCGGCTTCCTCCCTTAGGTGTTTGAGTCAAGGATAGGATTCTTCTTCTACTGGGATCCTGGGCGTGGGTGCTTACACACTGCTGGTTGAATCGTTCGTGTATCCAGATGCTCTTCTGATTAGGGCTCAAATAAAGCCTGACTTGGTCGGTGTCGAATCCCCATATATCGGGCACCGTAATCGTTTTAGGGTTTCCCCATCACATATGCAGGTATAGAGATTTTGAACCGCTTTTACGATTTTGCAATAGGGCTTTCTCGCAGAAACTTTGTTTCCTCATCACGTCGAACACCAGTGGATCGTCTTCTTCATACCATCCAGGATCTTCCGTTAAACGTGCACGACCTGCGTCTGGGCTTCATGATGAATCCCTTGCTCGTTTTCTCCGAGTCAAGAAGATCATACCGGTTCGTCTCTTTTTCCTTTTCTGAGTAATTGCTTGTTCTTCATAATGATCAGGTGAATAATCCTCTCATCCTTGCAGAGATATCCTACCGGAACATGTGTGACGGTTATCGATGATGACGACTTAAACATTCCTCTTCCTTCAAAATCAAACACACCTAGCCTTGTGAACCTCGAAGATGCTGATCTGGGTATCTCATCTTATGAATACCCCAATGCAGGTCTTTCCTTCGATGTTCGTATGAAATGTTTATCCTCCAGCTACCGAGATGTCGGTGGATTCTTAGTGCGGAAGGAGTTTGTGTCTTTGTACACAAAGTTATGGAGGAAGTACGGCCATATCGCAACCAGGAATGTGGTCCGAAGATTTGTTCATCTCGCTTTGGTCATGATGAACCTGCCTTCTTCCCACGATTCTTTGAGATGGAGAATATTTCTATCCGCAACGTTCTTTGAATCAAGCCTCGAAAAGTGGGAGAATATGGTGTCTACTGCGAATCCATGGAGTTCAACGTGGGCTGGTTGCGGCAGCGTCTTGATATTATCAAGGTCGATTGAGCGGGCATCCTCGTGAATGTTGTTCCTGCTGTGAAAGCTATCTTAGAAGAGGAGAAGACTCTGGCCGCAGAATCAAAGGAGGTGGAGCGGGCTGTACAGGACTTGAAGAAAAGAACAGAAAGATATCAAGCTAGACTGGAGATGATGCTCTCAAGGAACTAGAATCTTCTAGATGGCCTTTTCTAAGTCGTATTCAGCTGTATTCCTTTTATGTCAAAGTTTATTGAACATCTTTGCAGAATAAATTGCATGGGTTTTGATTGGTGAAACGGGTTTTTTCATTGATGCATCTCTGAATATAATTGATGATTCAAACATGTAATGAAAATAAATGCCTGTATTGTTGACAGAGCAGATAGTGGTCATGCATGATATGCCTTGAGCCACTTTCCATTGATGACTGCTTCCAATTTGCCTCTGTCCACCTTAATAATTTTGTAGTAGCCAATGTTGTAAGCCTTGGTGACTGTGTAAGGACCTTCCCATTTCGGTGAGAACTTTGGTGCGGACATGTCTTGTTGGATGTGTTTGGCCGTTTTCAAAACCAAATCTCCCACTTTGAAAACACGTGATTTCACAGTTTTGTTGTATGCCCGGAAATTATGTTTCTGTACACCCGAGTACGTTCTTACGCTTTGTCTCTTCCGAAATCCAGTGTCTAACTCCGCTACTGGGAGTTAGAGGCTTGACCTCGTTGTGGGATTCGGTTGCCGCTGCGATCCGGGCGATGGGATTTTGATCTCTCTTTGGGAGAATTGCATCCGCTCCGTAAACAAGTGAGTATGGGGAAACCCCAATGGAGCTTCGGGCGATGTTCGGTATGCCCATAGTGTCATTGGTAACTGGTCATGCCATTCCCTAGGATTGTCGTGTCTTATTCGATCGATGATCCGGATCAATGTCTTGTTGGTACTTTCAGAAACTTGTCCGTTCCCTTGAGGATACTAGATGGTGGAGAAGACCTGTTTAATGCCATACTCCTGAAGTAACTCTCGTACATGTTTATTGGCGAAGGGAGTGCCATTATCAGTGATGATATGCTTAGGCACGCCAAAACGACAAATAATATGTTCTTTTATGAACGCGCAATTGTTGCTCCTGTAGTTCCTCGCAGAGGGAATGGCCTCTACCCATTTGGTGAAGTATTCGTCGCGAGTTATGATGTACTCATGTTTGCTTCGATGATGGAGGATTAATTTTTCCGATAATATCCGGTCCCCAACCGTAAAATGGCCATGGGCCCTTCGAGTGTAAAGGGGTGGAAGGAGCGTGAACGAGGTTCCCATGAATTTGGCATTTGTGACAGCTTTGTACAAAAGCGGCTGCATCATCCTCCATGGTGGCCAATAGTATTTCTCGTGTATACGGAGAAACAGTTTCCTCTTCCCTTGATGTTCCCCTTCATGTGCTTCCTTCAACATGATTGGGATTTCTTGTTCATCCAGGCATCGTAGTAGATCACCTCCGAAGCTCTTGCGATACAGGATCCCTTCATGCAATATGAACCGCTTAACCTTTTGCTTCATCTTGATAGCATCCTTTTGATTGGCAGGAGTTGTTCCGTCATGGAAATAACTAATGTACGGTTCTCTCCAGTCCCAGTGTGGTTTACGTTAAAAACTTCCAATTGATGTGGCGGTAGTTGACAATTCGAGCAGGACTTCAAGTAGTGCGGATTGAGTCTCCATCTACGGCGATAATAGCCCGAAGCGTTGAAGTCGTCGGTACAGCGTTACCACCAGTGATTGTCTACAAATTTCGTTGTGAACATGATTCAGCTGTAGTTGTGCTTTGTCATCCCCAAGACATCTTGACAGGGAACCATCCGGGTTCCGATAATACAGCATATCATGAAGCATGAAGAAGTTCCGCAGGGTTTTAAGACTGACCTTTCCTTGGGAGAGTGAGATGTTGAGCTCTTGAATGATCGGAGTTCGCCAATCGTCGGTCTTGGTGTCTTTGTATTGTGATAACCATGTCGATTCTATGGTTCTCCTCTTTCTTGTCGTGGTTTCTTCCAAACCTTGAACTTCAATTTGGAAGCCAGTGTTGCTAGACAATCAGCGTGTTTGTTGTTGCTCCGACTGACATAGGTCATGGTTGCATCGGCAAAATAATTGATAACCTCTGTGCTTCGATCGATATGGAGCTAGTGTTACTTCCTTTAGTGCGTATACCACATTCATCTGATTCACCAGTAACTTGGAGTCACCTCTTATCTCCAGGCGCGTGACTCCCGCTTGCTTGGCTATTGACATCCCTATGAGAAAGGCTTCATACTCTGCTGAGTTGTTAGTGCATTCGAAGTCCAGCTTGAAGGAGTGTGAGAATACTTCCCGAGTTGGAGATACTAATACCACGCACGCTCCTCCAAGATACTGCTAGGGGTAGCAGAGCCATCAAAATACAAAAGCCACGCTTCTTCTTCCAAAACAGAGACGTCTGGGAATTCTCCAGGGAGATCTTCGTGTAGCCCTGTAGTGCCCTCTCCAGGAAATGCTGCCAGTAAGTCTCTGCAGAATCGCTTGACCCTTGATAGCTCTAGGTGACGCACACGTTATGTCGGCTCGACATTTGGAGAAGCAACTTGCCTGTCCTTCCGGTCATGGCCGGCTTTGAAAGTAAAAACTTTGCGGGATCGATTTGACACGAGTATCACCCTATTAGACAAGAGGTAATGCCCGAACTTTTGAATGGAATGGATCAAGGCTAAACATGCTTTCTCCGCTCTCAGGGTATCTCGAGTTCAAAGCATCTCTCAATATTACTGAAGTAGTATATGGTATGTTCGATTCCCTCGTCGTCTTCCGAGCGAGTAAAGCTCCCTCTTGCGGTGTCCTTTGAAGGCGGTGTAGAGATGTAGCGGCTTTCCTTGTGCGGGAGACTTCATAACGGTTGGAGATGACAATATTCGTTGAATCTTTTGAAAAGCCTCTTCTTGCTGGGTTGTGGTCCAAATGAAGCTAGCTCATTTCTTTAGCAAGGGAGTGAATGAGGCGGCAAGTTGGGCTAGACCCGGTATAAAACGTCGAATGTAGTTTACCTTGCCCATGAAACTTTGGAGTTCCTTCGCGGTTCGTGGAGGTGGCATTGTGAGGATAGCTTGAGTCTTGGACGGATCTACCTTGATCCCTTCCGCGGTTACTTGGAATCCTAGAAATTTGCTCAAGAGACACCGAAAGCGCATTTCAAAGGATTCATCTTCAACTTGTATTCTCGACACCTCTCGAACACTTGCCGTAAGACGTTGGTGTGATCTGCTCGAGCCCTTGACTTGACCACAATATCATCTACGTAGTCTTCTACTTGTTTATGCATCATGTCATGGAAGATTGCTGTCATAGCACGTTGGTACGTTGTGCCGGCGTTCTTTAAACCGAATGGCATAACAGTATAGTAAAAATTGCCAAGAGGGGTTCGGAAGGCTGTGTTACTTGCATCGTGCTCATACATCCTTATCTGATTGTAGCCGTTGTAACCATCCATGAAGGAAAACATGCCGTGTCCGCTAGTGGCGTCTACTAACATGTCGATGTTAGGCAGGGGAAAGTCGTCCTTGGGGCAGCACTTGTTCAAGTCTCTGAAATCCACGCAGCACCGAATTTGTCCATTTTTTTCTTTACCGGGACCACATTAGATAACCAGGTCGGATGATGAATAGGTCTGATGAAGCAAGCAGCTAGTAACTTCTGAATTTCGTTCTTGATTTGTTCTTCTACCTCATGTCCGAATTGCCTCGGAGATTGCTTGATTGGCTTGGATCCGGGTATGACATGTAAGTGATGGGTGACCAATTTTTTATCCGGACTGAGGCATTTCCTCGTATGTCCAGGCGAACACATCTTGGTACTCCTTGAGTAGTTGAACAAGACTCGTACGTTCGCTTGATGGTGTGTCGAACTGATAGAGACCGGCCTGGGAGATTCTTCATTCCCGATGTTAACAGTCTCGAGCTCGTCAGTCGTGGAATTGGTTCCATCTTATAGTTGTCGCGGGGCGTCCAATACCTCCTCTTGTATTCCGTCGTTCTTGCAGCATTCAATTGGGTGGAGAGACCGGGTGCCAGTCTCTCCTGCTAATTGCTAAAAGCGGCGCCGGTATATTGTCTTCCCCTTGGTCACGTTTCGCTTCAAAAGTGCGTTCCCTTTTGGTGTGAACGTGGGTTGAAGCTTCATTTGGATAAAGATGGACACTTCGTCGAGAAGGCGTGCCGTGGTGCTTGGCCCTCGGTGATGCAAGTCGGTCTTCTTCTGGATTGAAGCCCACGTGGGTAGTGGGGTGCACGGGACTTTGTACGATCCTCTCTACGAGGTACCTTTTGGCTCGAACAGCTCCACTCCGCATATTGGTGCGTACGGAGACAATGATGCAGAATGCGGATGACTTTCTCATTTAGCATGGTCTTGAGCACTTTGGTGATACGTTGAGGGAATGACCTTGTTGTCGTGAAGCCACGGTCTCCCAGTATCATATGGTAGTCCCGGCTCCTTTTCTATGACTTCAAACTTTGCTCTTGATCGAATCGGCCCTACTGATAAATTGATTGACATACCCGTATGTGCTTTGGTCTGATTTTCTTGAAGTCCGTCATCGTGGTGGGCTGTCGTACAAACTTGCATAGGCTAACCTTGGTTGTCTTGAGAGTCTTGAGAGTAATCACATTCGAAGATGCTCCTGTGTCGACGAGGGCTCTCCTGAACTCTGAACCCTTGATGTGAGCGGTAACATGTAGGGCCCGATTGTGACCTTCCTCTGCCATCATGTCGTCTTCTGTGAATGTAACATTATTTACAGATGTTTCCGATGTAGTTAAGACTTCTGGACGAGAAGGAGTCAGGTGTACGTCCAGAGCTATTTTATTAACTGCTGACAAACGTCTCGCCCGTTGATTCTTCGAGAGGTGCAAGAGTTCACACAAGCTTTCCACTAGAGATGTCGCTTCCTGATCCACTGGCCTCTGGTTCGTAGTAAAACTGTTGATCCGAGGGGAACTAGTCCCCGGTGTAGAGGTCTCCGGAAAGCTCATCTCTAATGTCATCTTGATGAGGAGATCGAGTATGCCGTTTACCGCTTCTTTGATTAGCTCCATGTTCTTCGTGTGAATTTCCTGTACCCGTGCTAGTTCGCTTAATGTTGGAAATCTCCTGATCATGCCGTCAGATACGCCGTTAGGAGGAGGGGTGTCTCCGTCGGAGGAACCATCGGAATTTGAGGCTGTCGAGGCGGTCCTAAGACCAACCATCTCGAAATTGATTGAATGGTATTGAATAAATTGACTTTACAACCGAGAGATTAACCTCCCACTGTGGTCGCCAATTGTTTATGGGTGAAAACTACTCCTGCCGGATTTGGTAATTTGGGGTGTGTGGATGAGGAATGAGTCTAAACCCCTAAACAAATGCACTACGCGGTGAGTGCTTGTAGATTCGGAAATCAATCTGTGCAAGTCCGGCCTAAACCAAGAAATGGTCGTTCCAGACTTGTTTCGGTCACAAAGTGAAGGAGATGGGGTTGATCTTAGGGAGGAAAGCGAAGAAGGTGTTGAGATTGTGAAGGTGTTGGCTTGCTTATGACTTGTAACAGAAAGCTGAACGGGCTTACAGGATGCAAGCTATCAGTTCCGGTGTTTTGTATTAACAATTGGTTTCTGTATTTTGTCTGGACTTGCTCTTGTTTCTCCTGTTTGGAAAATAGGGAGGAGAACCTATTTATACAAGTCATTTGAGCCTTATTCACGTCTCTCGTGGGAAGTGGAGGAAGTGGAGTGATGGAGTAGTGGAGGTGTGTGTTGGTGTTACACGACCAGTCTTGCCCACTTCTCCTGTCATCTCTAACCGTCCATAACTTCCTAACACGTTCTTGTGATGGCGCGTTACACGCCGCACGCCGTAAACCGCCAGACCAATACCCCCGGTATGTATCCCCAGTTTGTGACATAATTGATGTCCGGAATGTGTGAATCGTGGATCCACGAAAGGTAGCATGTAATGCTAAATTGAATAACTGCGTTATTCGGGGAAGTTGATACTTGTGAAGTATCATGTGTATTTTATGCAGTATCGCATCCCGGTGTGGTAAAGTGATGGGTGGTGGTCACCATGACGCCTCACTTGACCAATTAACTCTGACCGGGGTTGTATAACCAAGCTGGTGAATTTGAACCGACGAGATGTTCTTTGAGACACTCATCTGCGACCGTTAATGAATTAGGGTTTTTGAAGAGGTGCGCAAGCATCACTCTTGAGCCTTGGTCGAAACCAAGCATGGGATATAATTTTGACAAGGCCGACCATACATGTGTGTAGACAACATGACGGTGTAGGCGCCTATACCCATTACCTCACGTAAGTATGATCCGGGGCCACTCAATTCGTCCGGTGAAGTTGAGTGGTCGTGATCAATTTGTGACAGTAAAACCAAGTCCGCAAGAGCGCGCGCCATGCCCACTCGGGCGACGTTCCAAGATGACCAATCTTGGTCGGTCTTGGCCGATTGGTGCAGTGTGAAGGTGGTAGGCTGGTGTTCACGCCTATACCGAATATCCCATGAAAACGTGATTCGAGCCATCCAAATCGTCCGACGAAGTTGGGCGGTCGAGATCGGTTGCGGTTTGGGAGGTGCGACCACGCTAGTTTGGGGCGCGCGTCTTGGAGTAACCGGGCATGATATGCCTTGGCCGATCGGGTGAGGGGATAGATGGGTCAACGGTGGTCATCTTTGGTATGACCAGGACTCGCTTAATCGATCTTGGACCCTCCATTCGTGGCGGAGAAGATGGACGCTCGTGATGCTCAAAACCCTAATTTTGGGTTTCAAGGCCGATGCGTCAATGCTTGATTCGGTGCACGGGTGAGATAACCAACCATGGTTGGTCCGACCGATTGGTCGGGTATGCGGGCGAGCCCACGGTGATTGTGTTGACATGCTCTGGGCCCTTTGAATCTACATCTACACCCTCCATCTATACCTGCGAAGATGGATGGTTGAGACCATTTTGCGACACATGTAATATGCCGCAAACCCTAATTTAGGGTTTTCCGCCCATCTGCTATGGTTTGGACGTTTTGGCAAGCTAGGCCACTGAGGGAGGCCGACCATGCGGGGCCGCGTTGGTTCGGCAGTGGATATTCCATACCGCTTGGGGGTGATGGAATTGATCGGGTCATCCAATCATGCTTGTGGAGTTGGATGATCTGTGATCATATCCGGACTGATCTGGTCGGTCAGGATGCTCAATCGGGCTAGTACAACACACCGAGAGGGGCTCAATCGGGCTAGTAGAACACATCGAGAGTCAGCCTGTACGGGTATTTCGTACATGGTTTCATTATAATGCTTAAAGGTTCGTGTTGCTCTGTAAGTGCAACACTCAGTCGTCATGCCGCACTGATAATGAGTACAGAAATACAAGGTTGATTGCGCATTAATTAATAATGCTAGAAATTCACAGGTATATGGGATTGTTGCTACATGCTCCAACCTGGATGAATTTCGTGTATTCACTGAGAATGGGATTGTTGCCACATGCTCCATTCTAGGTGAATTAAGTGAGGAGTATCCAACACTTATTAAAGGCTTTATCTTTTACAAGATGTCAGCGCATGATTTTCTGTTTTTTTTACAATTTTAACCTTAAATGAAAATCCACCATCAACACAAGTGTACAAATACTAAATCTCGCAACACTCCTAAGTCTCGCTAGGTCTTCACATCTTTTCGTGTTCATGTCGTCATCCGTTGCGTCATTTTTATTACCAATCTGCGATATCTTCGCGATGCGTCGTTCATGGATTTCGCAAGGGTATTGGTGTTGCGATATTCGATCCTGACATCCTTCGTTGCTTTGGTTCTTTTCTCCAATAGGCTAAGTTTTCGTTCGTACATATCACGAACCAACTTTGGAAACCCTAAAATCTGTGTTCTGAGAAACCATTTAAATAAGAACTTTTAAAGAGTACATGTACTCCAAAGGTTATTTTTCTTGTCAAGAATGGCATCTCCTTTGGGATCTTGTAACTTTGCAAAAGGTTTTCTTGATAAGGGTTTTGGTTTCGAAGAAGAGGAGAAAATATCTCTTGTGGAAGTCAATGACACCTCTACTCAATCTCCGATAATCTTTCGGACATTGACGATGATGAAGAGATTTCTGCTTTGAGAAGTTGTTCAAGATTTTATTGGTCGGTTTAACGATGCAAAACCGCTTCTTGTTGATACCTTAAAAACCTTGATATGTTAAGAACTCGAGTTGAAAAGGTTAACTCCGACCTTGCTCTCATGAAGACACATGTTAAGGATCGTCTCAAGAAGTGTATCATGTGCGAAGATGCATCGATACCATCTGTCATAAGCTTGAAGGTCTTGAAACCCATGAAGCTTCCGTACATGAACACTGATTTTAGCTTGTGATCGGTTTTTTATTCTAGAGTTATTTTTGTTCTCATTGTCTAGGAAACTTCTTATGAGAATTTATTCTTGTGTTTTTAAGAAGGATAACTAGGGTTTGGAATAGCCATTATTGTGAGTACACATAGCTATTGCCAACGTTTTCATCTTGCAATGTTTTTAGATTTATTTATTTAAATTCTAAGTTATTTGGAAGATGATTTTTGTAGTATTAATCTCAATGGTTCTATATATTATTATTATGGGATATGTTGTTTACGTCTGTGAACCTTGACTGTCCCATATATGCTCAAAAGTTAACTCTATTATATGTCAGTATGAAAATATTGATAAAAGATAGAATGAACTTTTGACTACAAAAGTTAAGCCTATTATGTCATTATGCAAATATTGATGGAAGATAGGATGAACTTTTGTTTACAATGATTAAGTCTATTATATGTCATTGTGCAAATAGTGATGAAAAATAGAATGAATCTTTAATTATTCCGCATGATATTGGTCTTTCTTTGATCCACATCTTTGTGTATGTCTTTGTGCGGCTCCGTAAGTTCTCTTGTTGAGCGGGGCCAATTGAATTTATCATTTTCCTTGTGGTTAATTCAATTGAGATTTTTGGATACAAATTCATGTTTCAAGTGATTTGTTAATGTTCAAAGAAATCCTTCTTTTCTTGTAAAAGTAAGGTCGATCTTGTTCTTCTTTCGGGAATGACATTTTATGGGGGAGAGTTCTTAATTGAACTTGTGCTTAATTGCCAAATCTTTGTGGGGAGTGCGGCTGTGGAATATTGTAGGAGTTTTCTTGTATCTTTATAAACTCCTTGATGAATACACTAAATTTCGACTATGTGAAATCATCGAAACAAGTTTATATGTTCTCTTTTGGTCATGAAGTATCTCTATGAAAATTTCATGAGGATCCCACTAGTTTTCCTACCTTTGCCAATTTATATTGACAAAAAGGGGGAGAATTAATGTGTAGTTCACACTACAAATACATATGGTTTACGGATCATTATGTAAGGGGGAGTGATTTTCAATGTGAGATGAAGTATTGACTAAGGGGGAGTGATACATATCACCATAGTATTGTTGTCAAATTTGTGATACAATTGGACTTTGATGATGTGTAATAATACTATGACACTGTATAACAATGATTGAGAGCAACTGTTTTTTCTCATTGTTTTTGCTACGGATCTTCAACAACTATGATCTTTGAGTTGAACACGTTCGGAATCAATGGAGTACTTGGAAGTGACGAAGATTTCGAGTAATGTTGAAGAACCAAGGAGATCAAGCATTTGAATGGGAAGCTATAAAGTTTATTTATTTTGTAATCCATATGTATTGATAGTTTTTTCACCAAAATTGACAAAGGGGGAGATTGTTAGAGCACTGCTCGGCCAAACTCGCAAGCGTTGCTATCTCAAGCTTGTTTGTCAATATTAGTGATCAAAACTATAAGTCTTGATTTCTAGTCTACTTATAGCGATGTCTCGGACTAGGATAGATTGTGTAGTTGAGCATTAGACTTCACATCGTTCATCATTTGAAGACAAAGAACTACTAAGGAGAGATTGTGGAACTTCATAAACAAAAGGTATGTGGAGACTAAAACTCATCTATCATTTGGAAAGTCTATTTGTACTCTATCTCCTATATTGAGACAAAAGTCGTATTGCTATATAGTATTCGATTATGCACATTTGAGATTTGAGTTGAAGTTTAACTCGCTTACATATTTCTCGAAATATGTGTTAGTAAGCTTTCGCTTCAACAAGTTCATCTTATATTTTTGACGAAAGTCAAAAGGTGATCATGTGAAAATCTTGAGTAACATCTTACATGGTTTGTGTGATACAATCATTTGGTGTAGACTTGGAATGTTTCAGTAATGATTATTTCAATAACTTGAAAATTGCTTTGATGCTAATAGTTCGTGAAAATATCTACTGTCATCCTCTAAGAATGTTTCAATGATTGAAATAGAGTTTAGAACACTTAACCATCATTGGATTATGAACATAGTATGTGTTCTTGCATATATGTGATCCATGTCCGGAACTATAGTATGCATACCCGTATGCGTACCTGTTAGTTGTGAAATTCCGGGAGCTTAAGTACACATACCGGTACGCGTACTGGCGTAAGGTTTGGGTCCAGGAATTTCTGTTGTGTTTGGAGGTATGCGTACACGTTTGCATACTGGTGAACCCGAACTCAGTCCGGCTACTTAAGTATGCGTACATGTTTGCATACTTGAGTGGTTAAAGTTCTAAAATCGGTTTGTTCATGAACTAATACATTTATATAATAAGGGATGTATTCTATGCAAACCATGGATATAATGTTCATGAATTGATTCGAGTGAATCAAACCGATTTTGCTTCAATTGTGTTCTTATATACTTCTATGAGAATATATCAATTGAACAACTCTATAACTAGTTTCATTTGAGTCATTTGAACTAGTTGTGGTTAAGAAGAATAAGGTTGATATGAGAGTGTTCATATATCTAACCGGTTAACTCTTTGTTGAGCCAACCTAGTGTACACGTTTAGGTACTGAGTTACTCAAACCTAAATGAAGGTACATTTCATTTGTGTATAACAAGCTAAGTTCGATCTAACGGTTGAAAGATATTAGCTTGAATCTAATCGAGTTTTCATCTAACGGTGAATATTGAATGCTTTGTTACCAAGGTAACTTAGATTGCAAACCCTGATTTGAAAACTATATAAGGGAGAACTCTAGCAACTGGGAAACCTAATCCCCACACCTTATGTGTGATACTAGTTGCGACTAGAGTCGATTATCCTTTAACCTTAGGTTTTTCACGAAACCCTTTAGGTTAACGACTAGAAGAGTTCATTGGGATTGTGAAGCCAGACCCAACTATTTTCTCTATAGTTGCTTGTTCTGATCTTACTTCTACTATCGTGATTGATTATTAATCTTTTCTAAGATTTGCTTGAGATTTATCTCCGATATGTAAGATTAAAAGTAGTCACAAACATCTTCGTCTCATCGTTTGTGATTCCACAATATCTTGTTTCGCTTCCATACGATTAAGATTATTGTGAGGTGATTGATAATACTAGGTTGTTCTTCGGGAATATAAGTCTGGTTTATCAATTGGTCCTTGTGCACCTTGATTTATCAAAAGACGGAACAAAACTCATAGGTATTTCTGTGGGAGACAGATGTATCTATTCCAATAGACTTTTCTGTGTGAGACAGATTTGTTTATCAAGTCTTCGACTTTGGGTCGTAGCAACTCTTGGTTGTGGGTGAGATCAGCAAAGGGAATCAATTGCGTAGAATCCTGTTGGGGTTCAGAGAAGTAAGGAGCGCAACTGTACCTTGATCAGTGTGAGATTGGTTAGGGCTCAACTACATTCCAGTTTGAAGTTCATTGGTAGTAGGCTAGTGTATGTAGCGGCTTAATACAGTGTGGTGTTCAAAGTTGGACTAGGTCCCGGAGTTTTTCTGCATTTACGGTTTCCTCGTTAACAAAATTTCTGGTGTCTGTGTTATTTCTTTTCCGTATTATATTTTGTTATATAATAGAAATATCACAGTTGTGCGTTAAGTTCAATCGGTTCTTGAACTCGACCTTTGGGTTGTTGATTGAATTGATTGACACTTGGATATTGGTTTGTGATACCGTCCAAGTTATTTCTCTTATTCAATCAGGCTTGCAAATTCCTATTTGTTTGATTGCAGATTGAATTGAGAAATTGAGATATAACTCTTTGATATACTTTTCTATAGATTGAGTCTGACTGTCTAGTTGATTCTCTTGAAAGTATATTGGAGTTTGTCTATTCAGATTGCAGAATGAAATATTGGGTGTGGTTGTTAGACCCCCACTTTTTCAGATCACATCTCACTACTAGAGTAAAATATTCATTCACAGCTTCGCAGTTATGTTTTCAATATAGCACGACTTGAAAGATACGTTAGGAATGAAACAGTTCAACTCAATATTACTAACATCAAGAGGAAGGATGATGTTGTCGTTGTAGCTCGTTACTTCTTCACATTCTTCAGGTCTTCGAGTAATACTTGTATGTCTCATATTCCTATACTTTCTAGTCTAACCTATACGAAGTTGTCTCTAGTACATAATCAAGCGAATCTTAGATGAGTTTTGATTCACTAAAATATGACAACCAAACTTGACATACCAACGCTTGGTGGGTTCAACCGAGCTATGCTCTAACAACAGGTTCATCTAGAGGTGTATGAGGTAACTTGCATTGGTTTTCCCGAAAGTCTTGTCTTAGACTACTATTAGGTTCACCATATATGAAACGAATGTGGCATAGTTTGGAATGGATAATATCATTAGATGTAACATGGATGCCCATCGAGCTTGAGGATAAAATGTTGAGTTGAATCTCCTTTTTCCAGGCCTTAACTAAACCACCACTTCTTCCAATACTTGGAACATTAAATGTGCACGAAAAACCCATATTTTTTAATCTTCTAGCAGCCAAATATTTCTTCACTTTAGTTTAAGCAGAATATGATATTAGGGTTGATATTTCTACATAACATGCCGAGCTCCTTATTAGCGTTTTTTTTTACCCAAACTTCTAATGTTCCAGCATAGCATGTTGACATTATTCACAGGGAAGGGATTCAAAGGAATAACAACATGAAGGGGATCATTCATAGGGTAGGAAGGAATTGAATTTACCTGATTGGTAGAGTCAGAACCACCACCAAGTTGAGAATCATTAGAACCACCAATTTGAGAAGCATCTTGGGTAGAATTGAGACTCGAGTAGCATCCGCATGAAGAGAATTATTGCGGACACCATTGTTGCTTGGGAATCGTCAAAGATGTACATTATAACTACCGTAAGGATCAACCAAGGAATGGGTATTGAGGGTACAATTGGATAGATTGATTGCGGTGGAGATCTCCCGATTTGGTAATAGGGACACAAAATTTTGTGTAATCTGGTTCGAGGTATCATTTTTTCTTGGGATGAACACTATACTAAGCTAGAGTAGAAGTGCTATCTCTAATACGTTTCCTTAAATCCAATGGGATTAATCTTCCCTTTGAAGTTTGATAGAGCATCATGTTCGGAAGGCGATGAAATAACTTCTTCTCTAGTAATAGCATGATGTTGGGCCGGAGCAAAGCAGATTTAAACCTTCTAGAAGAATTTGTGGTACGAATCGGGCCCCCGATTTGAAGACCCGGGTTAGCAATGAAGCTTCAACATTAACATTCCGAGTAGTGACTTGCTTGAAAATAACCGGCGAGACCATTATTCATCCGAGTTGAGCTTTGCTCAAACATCAAAGATCTTTAAAGAGTTGATCGATTAACAAAGGGACCCATTTGGAGATTACTTGCTAAGCTTTTTTGACAATATTTTCAACACTTTGAGTAGTATCTTGATAGGGTGTAGAATACATCCTATTTATTATCTATTATTTATGCTTTCTTTGCTATTTTTCTTGTAAATTATGTATTTTACGCTTGTTTGAGTTTTATAGCTACTATGGAGTCACACGGAGGAAAAGGAGAAGAAATCACCATATTTTAGCAAAAGGGTAAAATTGTCATTTCACCAAGGAGGGAACACTATCTGGAGCCCAGTAAAGGTTAAGGGGCTACAACAAGGATGGCCCTTATCTGGGATTAGGGGTTGGATGAATCCTTACAACCCCAAATTCAGAGAAAATCATTTCTCTCATTTTCCTATCGTTCATTTCTTCTTCTCTTTCCGTCAGGTGTGGTGACTCCATTAGAGATCGAAATGGAGGCGGAGATCTGAGAAGAAACAAGGGTTGGTGGTAGTAATTGTGTAGATACTATGATGAGACTGGGTGAAAGTAGTCGTAGGTGTTCTTGTGAAGAAAAGGGGTTTTGAGATCGAGAAGAAGATGTTGTTGGTGAGCCACTGTCTTTGAAATTGAGAGAATGGTGAGATGAAACGATGAAGAAACCAAATCCATTAACCCAGGTTTTATTTGGTGAATGAGTAGAAGAGATGGTGGTGTTTGAGATCGAGAAACTAGGGTTTCATGAGTATAATGGGTAATCTCTGATTTGAGATTGAGCGAGTAATGAGAGTACGATGAAGGCTTGGGAGCATGGGTTTGTGTGTATGCTACAGAGAAGGAGCTTGAATCATGTTTGAAGCAAGATTAAGAAGAAGAAATTGGGTCTTCTTGAGCAATTGATGGTGGTGGTAATTGGTAGAGTCGTTGGAGAATTTTGCTCAAATGGAGAAGTGATGGAATTCAATTGAGCTCAAGATGAGGAGTTATTTGGTGGTTTATGTAATTGATCTTTGAAGGTGAAGGCAAGACCGAACTGAGAATGGGTTGTTGAAGCTTATGGTCTTTGGATTAGAAAGAAGTTCGAGCTCGAGGTTTACAAAGGAATTCGGTGACTTGAGCTTGAACTACAGGGAAGAAAAGATTGTTCCATGGGTTTGCAGGAGGAATTGAAACTACTTCTTCGCAATGCAACTATGCAAAGCAACCGCCCAAGCTGGTTGTGCAAGGTGGTGATTTTACCGAGTTTGGGTTCTGATGCTTTGGTTGAGAAGAACGTTTGCATTTGGAGTGAAGAGTCGTATCCTTCTATGAATTGCAAATCATGATATTAAGTTTGTGAGGTGTGCGGTGAGGCGATAATGTTGGTGTTTGTGTTGCAGGGTCATGGGTGAGAATAGCTATGTATTGATGGAGTTTTGGCACAATTATAGCTGGTGAATGCAAGAGAAGGGGGCCATCATGGCTGGTCATGGCTCAAGGCAAACCATGAAATCAATGGTGGTTTTGCAGATTGAGAGCGTGTAGGTGGTTTTGAAATGGCTGATTCAATGCGGTGATGAAATGGAGGTTGTGTTGTGGCGGTGGTTCAAGGATTTGAGTTGCGAGTGGTGAGAAGGAGGTATGATAGTATAGAAGTTTGTGGTGTTGCGGTGGGTATGGTGATGTTGGTTGTGTTGTGCTATTATGAAGTTGAGTGAGCAATCGGCTCAAGGCGTGATCCCGGTGATGCCGAGGTTGCTAATGGAGATGCGGGTGGTCTGTTGTGAAATGAGATGGCAATGAGCGGTGTTGATGCGGTTGTGTGAATTCAAAATTACGGGGTCGAAATTGGTTGAAAGGAGTTTTAATGAACTAATAACTAGAGCTTGGATGAAGGTTGTAATGAATGTGAAGGGAGTCACAATGGATTGCAGTGGAATGGATGAACCGAGTTGTTTTGCCGGAGAAAGTGGTGTTGCTCAAGTTGCGGCTCGGGTGGAGTGAAGCAAAGATGGTGGCTCGAGGTGGTTGAATGGGTATACTTTGGTCTTTGTGTGAGGTGGTTTTGCGAGGCAAGAACAGTTGTAAGAAGAGTGGGTGGATTGGTGAGCCGCAATGGGAACCGATGCCGGTCTTGTGGTTTTGAATTGAGTGGTTGTGATGTTTGAGAAGGCGTGTAGTCTTGGTGAAGCTGCCTATTGGATTGCAAATCATGATGTTAGCACTGAGCTTGATTGATTGAAGCAGAGCGAGAGAATGGCTAGGATATGGGCCGGTGAAGCTATAGTGAGCTGCAATGAGGTCGCAGTAGTGATGCACAATGATAAGGCAAAAGCACATTGCAGCCCGTGCAATGGCATGTGAGCAAGATCAATCGATGTCGACTAGAATGATCCAATGAGTTAGAACCCGACTCCTGCCTCGACTCGACCGACTCACCTTTGATTCTCCCGACCTGGTCCGACCGAGTTGAATCGAGCCGACCCGTTGACCCGACCGACCCGACCCGTTGTCCCATGTGGACCGGTTTGATTTTGCGGTCACTGAAATAGTTTGGCGATTTTCCGTGGATTCCGCCACAATCCCGATTTCCAGCGAGCAAAAAAATCCAGAATTTTCTATGGACTCCTCTCATGGGTGTGAAGACTTGGACTAGGAATTGGATGGAGAATTTGGCTCAAATTTGGAAAGAGAAGATGAAGAGTTGAGAAAGACTTGAATTTGGAAGTTGAATTGCTAAAGGAAAAGGATTCTAATCCTTGGAAGAGTTGGAGAATATTGAAGCCTATAAATAGAGAAGTTTTCTACATCTTTTACACACCTCTCTACACACACATCACTTGTGTTTTTGATAGCTTTTGAAAATTCTTCTTTTTAATTATTTGTGTGAACTTAAAAATTCTCCTTTTAATTATTATTATTTGTGTGAATTTCAAAAACATGAGTAGCTAAATTTCTTATTGATTGAGGATGAATTCCTAGTTCTTAATTTATGTTTTGAGTTTTTGTTTTCAATTCTATCTTGAAGTTTTTCACATAATTATCGTTTGTTTTTACTAATAGGAATGATCTTAAAGACATTCATGATTGATTGATAGATTGTTTAGAGTGCACGCTAAATTGATTTGTTAATTTGATCTAAAGCTAGTGAAAGTTAGGGGATGTAATCGTTTCTTGACTCTTTACATAAGTAGCAAACACGAGACCTTGTGGAGGGATTCCGTGGAGCAATTGTGTGTGAAAACAACGTTAGCAAGTAGACCTTGATCTAAGAGTCTAACTACTAATATTGACCTAATAAGTTCATGAATCTTAATGCGTTTATTTAAATTACATCTAGAGTGATCTACTACTAGGTGGTTTGGTAAATAGAATCCGGTAGTCGAGAACTTCCGTGTCCGGTGATATAAGTGATTTAGGGGTTTAGCAATCGATCTAGCTGCTTTACCTACGGTTGGTGATAATTTGTGACTAATAACAAGTAGAAAAGAACATAACTTGATTCATTGTTTCATGAACGAAGAAGGATTCCTTGGTCTTGTCTCTTATTGCTTTCAACTTTCGATTTTAATTGCTTTGTTTATTTTCTTTTTTTTTTTACACCCCCTTTCGTGACAATTTTTACAACTAGAATCTCTTGCTCCTCGTGGGAACGAACTTGACTTCCATTATATTATTTTTAATTGAGTGGAAATATTGATTAATTTGATTGCACCTACGACACGCATCAAATTTTTTTGTTTTAGGGAGCAACGGGCGATTTTTAGTTGTTTTTATTTTTATTTTTATTCTTGCTTTATTAGATTCTTTACCGTATCTAACTTAGTTTGTGAGAATCTTGTTTCAGGTGTTATACCTTTGGTCTTGTCTCTCTTATTGATTTCAACTTTCGATTTTAATTGCTTTGTTTATTTTCTTTTATTTTTTTTACACCCCCCTTTCGTGACAATTTTTACAACTAGAATCTCTTGCTCCTCGTGGGAACGAACTTGACTTCCATTATATTATTTTTAATTGAGTGGAAATATTGATTAATTTGATTGCACCTACGACACGCATCATATCTTTGGCTTTTCCTTTGGCATTGACGTGAGAGTCAATAGATCCATTTTGAGTCTCTGGCACTATATCGCTTGGAGACATAATAATGTCATTTACCACTATATTTGGAGTAGATGCAGGACATTGGGCTTATGTTGTTTGCGACATCATTAGTTTTGAAATAGCCGGGAGAGAATATTTCGAGCTAGAATAGGCTGCTCCTTGTATAAGCTTCGCTTAGCTTTCCACGCAAGACAATTAGCATTTAATGATCTAATACTTGACAAGAAGTACATAAATAACGTGAAACCTTGTAGTATCCGCATTCAATGGGGAATGGTTGAGTTCTTCCCAAGTAAAGAGAGGAATTCCAATGAGGTAGAGCCTTTTGACAAAAACTCGACACAAATTTTAACATTTTTCTTCAATGGATGGTTGTCATAGGGAGCTTGTGTCTCAATCGGTTCTCCAATTTTGAAGGTGAGCTTTTGAAGATCCTCAAATTCAGTGCATTCCTTTGGGATATTGCACAAAATCAGCCATATAAGCTCTTTTGCAAAAGAAACTTGATAATTTGTTGGCTAACCAGTTGGGGGTACAACTCTAAGAACCATTAAATAACCACACGCATACCAATGACGTTGATCATTCACTCTATTGAAATCACTCCCGGTCAGAAATCTTATGAGAACTTTGTTTCTCAATCCATTACAGGTAGTGATGATAGGTGTAGAATACACCTAATTTACTATCTAGTAGTTTATGCTTTCTTTGCTATTTTTCTTGTAAATTATGTATTTTACGTGTGTTTTTGAGTTATTAGGTACTCCGGAGTCGCACGGGGAGAAAAGAAGAAGAAATCACTCAATTTGAACCAAAAGGCGAGAAAAGTCGTTTCACAAAGCGAACACTATCCGGAGCCCGGTCGGGGTTAAAAGGTGACTCAAATTACTAAAGAAAGGGCATGTTCAAGTTAAGGGCTGCCAAACCGGTAGCCCTTATCCGTAAACGTAGTCTTGTTATCGATTGGTAAAATGGATGGGTTATGTCCATGGATGTTGAAACCCAAACCCATAGACCCCACCCGCACAGGATCCATGCCCGAGTCCGAACCCAATTTATAAACCTAAACCTAAAATCGAGAGAAACCATCTCTCAATCATTTTTTTCCCGAACCCGTTATTGAAAACTAGGCAGCCGGCCGCACTCGAGGCCGGAGATTGAGAAAATGGTGGTCGATGTTCAACCAAGAAGACGAGGAAGAGTTCTTTGCCGAGATCGATTGAAATCGAGGGTTTCTTATTCTTTGTTGCTTTTGATCAATTGGAAGTTGAAATCAAGCCGAAGTTTGATGCGGGAAGGATGGAAAGATGATGATGAATAAAGGGTTAAACTCAGATTCGATCGAGAGAGATTAGACGAGAGATTGAATGGGTTAGAGTGTTAGCACGGTGAGAGGAGATCGAGAATTGAATCGAGAAGGAACCGAGGTCATTTATTGGGTTCGATTAATGGGTTTGTTGGTTGAGCGTGATCGAAACCTTAAATTATTAGGTGCGATTCGAGTGCGTGGTGAAGGTTTGAAGATGTCGAGAAGATTGAGTGATGAATTGAAAGTAGAGATCGATTATAGAGTTGTTATTGGTGTGGCTATTTCTTTGAAGAACTTATGAAGGAGGTACTTGTGATTAATGGGTGTTGATGTTGCATCCGAGATCGATTGGAAGGAGGAGATGAAGTCGACTCAGAGTTGAGTCTGTGATGAAGGAATTGAAGTATAAACAGATGCTCCTACTACTGAACCGAGAGGAATGAAGAACTGTTAATGTTGCTGTTGAACTCAGAGGAAGTGAATAGAGATGGGTCTGTAACTCTAATGGGGAGTGAAAATGAGTTGGAGTCATTGTCGATTCGAGGTTTGGATGGAGAAATCGAATGGGTTGCGATTGATGGAATGAATGTGCTAAATAGATGTATGTTAGGGATTGTGATTGATACAGAGAAGGAGCTGTGAAAAGGCGGAAGTTGGCCTGGAAACGATGGAGAAATAGACATAACTCGGCCGGATATCTACTTCAGCGAGTTAACCCGGCGATCCAGTCGATCCAAAGCCTGTTGAGTAAGACAAGTCGCCCACCTAATCACCGACTGCCGCTAACTCCAGTGTCTCGACTCCTCATTCCCTTGACCTGGTTGGTGACGGTTGACTAACGGTTGACTGTTTGACCGTTAGTCCTAACAGTGGGTGACGGAATATACCATTGACGGCAATGTAATTCAGGATAGTGGCGGCGACAATTCCGGCGGATTAAAGCCATAATACCGATTTTCGGCGAGCCAAAAATTCGGAATTTTCTATGGATTTCTCTCATGGGTGTGAAGACTTGGACTAGGAATTGGATGGAGAATTGGGCTTAAACTTGGAAAGAGAAGATGGAAGAGATGAGGAAGACTTGAATTTGGAAGTTGAATTGCTAAAGGAAAAGGATTCTATTCCTTGGAAGAATTGGAGAATATTGAAGCCTATAAATAGAGAAGTTTTCTACATCTTTTACACACCTCTCTACACACACATCACTTGTGTTTTTGCTTGCTTTTCTAAGATTCTTCTTTTTAATTATTTGTGTGAACTTGAAAATTCTCCTTTTAATAATTATTATTTGTGTGAATTTCAAAAGCATGAGTAGCTAATTTTCTTATTGATTGAGGATGAATTCCTAGTTCTTAATACATGATTTGAGTTTTGTTTCAATTCTATCTTGAGGTTTTTCACATGATTATCGTTTGTTTTTACTAATAGGAATGATCTTAATGACATTCATGATTGATTGATAGATTGTTTAGAGTGCACGCTAAATTGATTTGTTAATTTGATCTAAAGCTAGTGAAAGTTAGGGGATAAGTAATCGTTTCTTGACTCTTTACATAAGTAGCAAACACGAGACCTTGCGTAGGGATTAGTGGAGCAATTGTGTGTGAAAACAACGTTAGCAAGTAGACCTTGATCTAAGAGTCCAACTACTAATATTGACCTAATAAGTTCATAAATCTTAATGCGTTTATTTAAATTACATCTAGAGTGATCTACTACTAGGTGGTTTGGTAAATAGAATCAGGTGAGTCGAGAACTTCCGTATCCAGGTGATACAAGGGATTTAGGGGTTTAGCACTGATCTAGTTGCTTTACCTACGGTTGGTGATAATTTGTGACTAATAACAAGTAGAAAAGAACATAACTTGATTCATTGTTTCGTAACGAAGAAGGATTCCTTGGTCTTGTCTCTCTTATTGCTTTCAACTTTCGATTTTAATTGCTTTGTTTATTTTCTTTTGCTTTTTTACACCCCCCTTTTTGTGACATTTTTTACAACTAGAATCGCTTGCTCCTCGTGGGAACGAACTTGACTTCCATTATATTATTTTTAATTGAGTGGAAACATTAATTAATTTGATTGCACCTACGACACGCATCAAGTGACAGTGGGGGTTTGAGTTAAGGGCCATTGGTTACAGATGTGGTAACGAATGGAGGAAGTAGGAATCAGAGTTTCGCAATAGATATAACCAACCATACACCATTTCCATTTATTATCATTCTCTGTTAGAATGAACGTTTTGTCGATGAATACTGGTTCAGAAATAGATGAAGGTATGGTTAACTTCTCAACCATTTGGGTTGTGAGATTTTGAATGTCAAATCTTTCAGGGTTGGTATTATCTTGAGAGGAAGGAGACTCCATATAACTTATAAAAAAAATGTGAATAAAAGGATTTTTATTAGAGAGGTATGCTAGTTTAGAGATTAAAATATGTATTTGAATACAAAAGATTCTAGTTTTGGTACTAGAATGATGATATAGACATATCATACATATGTAAAGATGCAAACAAAAGTTGTCATCTGAAGTGTACTGATCCTAAAAATAGGAGATATGAGAAAGTTGAAAATAATATGAAAAATAAGCAGATGAGGAATGGTGCAAACTTATGTAAGATTTAGGTTTTGTATTTAAACTAGGGTTGTCAATGGGTACCCAAATACCCCGAACGGCCGGGAACCGTGTAAAATGGGTCCGATTCGGGTCCCAAACTGGACCCATTAGTGATTTCGGGTCCAAACCGGGTAGACCCGAATAGACCCGATAATAAACGGTTCCAACCGGGTCCTACCTGTCGGGTATGGTAAATCTTAGTTTTTCAAGGGCTAATTTCGTCATGTTATGGTCATATATATAGTCTTCTCAAGTTCAGAAGACTAACCTAAGTAAACGTAAGCTTGCCGCATCTAGCATTTCTCCTTTCATCTTTACTCTCTACTCAAAATTATTACTTTCATTTTCTCCATTCAAAATTTTTGCTTTCATTCTCTCCTGTTGCGTAATTATTTCTCTTTTTGATAGAATTTTCCTTGTCTTGAAATTGTAAATATATTCGGTCAATCTTTGATTCTTAGGATTTTGATAACTATAAAATAAAATACTTGCTTAGTGTTTCAAATTGTTTGAGTCTATTTACCATTGATTCATTATCTTCTCCACATCTTCAATCGGTAGTTTACATTAACTAATGACTAGATCCTGACGTCGGTGGTGACGGGATTGTGTTGGATCTGATTTCTATTGTGGAAGTTTGAGACGGCAACAATTGTTTATAGATTAATTTTAATATTTGGCCATAGATGATGGCGGCAGTTGTTTATGGAGGATAGGGATTTGATCAATCATTTTGCAGCTGATGCTAAGAGGGTGTCTCTTAATCTTGGATCTTAAATAATTAACATGTTAGATTTGTAAAGATGTGTTGGTTGAACTTTTTAGACCACTGAAGATTGGTCCTAAACAATTAAAAAATTTAGATTTGTAACGATATGTTGATTAAACTTTGTAGAGCTTTGAAGTACTGAACATGAGATTAAAAAAAATACTAGAGATGAAGTACTGAACATGAGATTAAAAAAAAAAAAAAAAAAAACTGGGAACGAGATACCCGTTTAATACCCGGAACCGATGGGTACCCGACTGTTTTATAGGGTCCGGTTCTGGGTTCACTTATTTGGGAACCGGATCCGGAACCGTTAAGACCCGGAACCGATAAAAATAATAGGGTCCGGTTCTGGGTAGCATGATACCCTGGAGGACTCGGACCCATTGACAGCTCTAATTTAAACAAAGTTGCATTTATCAGAAGTTATGTCTTTCTTTAACCCACTTTTCAGAGGAGATGAGAGGGACCGTGGCTTCAAACTCACGTGGGATTGGTAGCAAGAATACAGACTCACAATTTGTCCAAGCAACCAGCTTAAGATTTTTCTCTTCACGTGTATCCTATACGTAAGCATGATGAAAATAGAGGTTGGTGAATATTTAAGAGGTTTGTCTCGTATAGGAAGGTTTACAAGAATATTTTGCCACAACCTGCCAAATGTAATTAAAACTGAAACCGATGAATATGGTAAATAAAGTAGATGGCAACTATATGTGGGGTATTGATTGAGGTAATTTTTTTGTTTCATGGGTTTTGGGTAATGAAGTCTCTTTGGCCTGGTGGGTAGCAGTGTTGGCCGTTGTGGTGCTAGAAATAATCCATTTACTTAACGTGTCCCAATTAGCAATGGTGCCTCTCAACAGGTGCTGCTTTCTCTGAATCTGCATAAAACCAAAAGTTTTAATTAAAACCCAAATAAACTTTTCAAATGTAGGTGACCTAATGATGCACTTCTTAATAACAGTTCCAACAGGAGTAAAGGCAAATGAAGCGTCTGAAATTAGAATTTGAAAATAAGGTTTGATAGAGTAATGATGGCTTTAAAGGGGGTGTGCATGGCATTGAAATAACGTGAATAGCCAAGCGACATGACACTTGACCAAGCGCCATAAAAGGCCATTTATGGCTAATCTACCATCATTATTTAAGAAAGAAATGGGAATGAACAGTTTAATATACCAAATTAAACCAAAATAAGAAACCATAGAAAAAGAGATTAAGCAAGAGAGAAATGGCCGATAATGCAAGCAATTCAGCAAATGGGAATCAAGCTCGAGTTACCACCCGATTCAGAGGCAATGTGACATGCAAAGAGTGTGATTGAAGCGTTATCAAGTTCTGAGATGGAGAGGTTAATTCCTTTTCAGAATCTGGAGATGACTAAGAAGAAATAACAAGAAGAGAAAGAAGAATTTGAATGGATAAGGGTTGAGAATGACGATGAGTTTCAATTGTGGATGAGAAGGGAGATATTGTTGATGCACGACTTAACTAGAGAAAGACTTGGCGAAGGGGTGAATGGAGGTGTTCATGGGGGAAGACTCGGAGTGCAACTGAAAGTGAAAGTGAGGATAAGGGAAATAAAGTTGAAAGAGAAGAAGATAAGGAAAGCAGTGATGATTCGATGAAGAAAGCAGAGAAGGCAAAAGTTGCAGAGAGAAACAAGAAGAGGCAACAATAATTTGAAGATGTAATGTAAAAATGTCATCTTCTTTGAGAAGAAGAATAACCCACGAAAGTTTGCTCGAACCATGTTAGAGCCCTTGAATGTAGATTTTGACGGTGATGAGATTCCTGGGTTAAATATCGATGGAGAACCTGTGATTGATGGTGAGATGGAGATCTGCGGTGAGGAGGAAGAGGAGGATTCAGTAGATGGAGTTCTTTATGGACCATTTTCTTCTTCAGAAGTGATGATGATGGTCGATATTGCTACTATGAAGAGGATGAACTTGGCGAGAATAACGATGGCAATTCTTGGTTATTACAATGTAAGTATGATCAATCCCTTTGGAAAGAGGATCTTGTAGATTACTTATTACGAGAATTTCTTATGCATCTTCGTGAAAACTTATGAGGGTATTGATGGTACTTGGTGTTCTTTGAAGAAATGTAAGGAGAATGGGGTTTCAATTTCAAGCATTGTGTGGTACTTTCTTTTGTGGTTTTTGGTAACTTGAATAGTGGTTGTGGAGGAAATGTGAGAATATGGAATATTTTGGGGTTTAGTTTGCATCAGGTGAAGGGTTGGTAACGTGACCTTGAAAGTTTTAGAAATTATGTTGGTTGAATTCTTAGTGTCAGGTAGTCTTATAATGTTGCAACTTTGATTTTGTGTTATGTAAAAAGGAAAGTTGTATTAGAACTGGTTAACAGTCGGATTAGCAGAACTAGTAGTCGACTTGTGTTTTCTTTCTTGGGTTGTAATTAAACAAGGTATGTTTTTCTGGTTGTTTGGAACAAAAGTAATGTTAATGTTATGATAAGTACTGCTTTGATGATTTTGGATGTAAACTTTGATGTTTTTCCTTCCTATAATTTCAGTAATATTGGATGTTGTAGAGTAAGTGCAGAAATTGATGATATTCTTGATAACAAAGATTAGAATTCCGATGATTATTGAGTAAAGGTAGGTGAAATTGAGAGAGCTAAGCTTGTAGGGAAGAACATTGAACTGCATCAAGAATAAAGACCTTTTGACGTCACAATGACGGAGCAGAGCTCAAGAAAGAGACTTCTCAAAATTGCAGTAATTTTATATATATTTCGCTTTTATATGATTCTAGACGATGGTCCGTAGAGAATTATTATTTTGTGTCAACTTTAAATTAAATCATAGAGAGAAGCATGATTGAGATGGACCCTAGTACCTCAATCTAATATATATGCGTACATCACATTTCTTTGTGTCAACTTTAAATTAAATCATAGAGAGAAACATGATTGAGATGGACCCTAGTACCTCAATCTAATGTATATGCGTACATCACATTTTCTTTTGTCTAGAATCTTTGCTCTGTTTGCAAAATTAATCAAGTTTTGACCCGCACTGAAGTCCACAACAAGATCAAAACGACGAAATGTGACTCCATTCTCTTTATTTTTTTTTATTTTTTTTTGAGAGGTCACAACCCGACTTGAGTTAAGAGTATATATTTTCCTTGGGGTAAAGTCAAGTGCGGCATAATACTAGCCATGTATCGAAGGTAAAGACCACAATAAACGGATTGCTAAAGTGGAAAAGGGCTGATTGAAAACCTATACTTTGCCGAAATTGATGTACCTTTATTTTTGATTGGTCAGTATAACACGTCAACACTGTAAAAATTCTAATGATTCTGAATTTACTTCAGGAGGGTTCCGGAAATTATCACTGACGGACACAGATGCAGTACTCATTTCTGCTGCTCTACACATCCCAATACTAGAAGGCTTTCCGCTCGTCCGTCAGATTTCCTCTCAGGTCAAAACATGGGACCAATTACAGTGTCTAGAATCATCTTAAAAGTTTAGAGTCATGAGTATTCATATCTAACAACTTCACCAACTGATCAAAGCAAATTGCCATAAGAATGGATTACGAGGCTTGTTGATCTTAGAGTACATACATACTATGTGATGTTTACAGATACTAAATATATATATATATATATACATATATATATATATATATGTTAAAACATTTTTATTGTTTTTTTGCAAAGATAGTACAGTGGCCTTTAGACGATATCCAAATTCTTTTAAATTGGAATTGGTTCGACAATAACTAGGTTCAGGCCGTACCTCCGCAATGGGAGAGAGCATGATGACCATCGGACCTAGAGCTGGCAACTCAAAACCCGCGGGTTCGCCCGGCCCGTGAAAACCCGCACCCAGCTTGGCTGGTTGTCTAAAAAAGCCGGGTTAGGGTCGGAGAAATGCCGACTTGTGAGAAAACGGGTAAACCCGTCCTGGACCGTAAATATGCGGGTTCAACCCGTTAACCTGTCTAAAAACCATATACATACACATTTCTTGTTTTTATAACCCTAACCCTAATCCTTTTTTTTTTTTTTGATAAAAGGGACATATATTACCAACTAAGAAAACACAGATTCAAGGTTTTTTTACATTGCTTCTAAGACAGACATTCTGTATCCAACTACTTTTATCTTCTAAACTTAACACCCTAGAATCTATATCCGAAATTTTAAATTTGTTCAAATATCTAGCTAAATTGTCTGCTTTAGTATTACACTTCCGATTGATATAATAGAAAGAAGAGCTAGCAAAAGAACTGTTGATGCTTAAAGCTTTTGATAGAATTGATTTGCATCCCCAGTTGACAGCAAAAGAGTCTTCTTTTATTCCTTTAATGACATTAGAATTGTCATTGAGAAAAACTATATTGTCTTTGCCGCGGTCCTTAGCCCAGATTACTGCTTCTCTGCAAGCTCTCGATTCTGCTTCTTCTACACTAGTACAGGTTCCAGACCTTCCTGCGAAATCAGAGATATTTCCATCATTACTTATCATTATAAGACCAACAGCAAATCTGCCAGTTTTCTTTTGAAAGGCAGCATCGAAATAAATGCAAGTACCATTATTATTGCAACATTCATTGTAGCAAGAACAGTTCAGATGGTTTACATCACAGATCTTCTTAACTTCAGAAGATTTATCTAAGGACTGTTGGTTTTCAAGTATTGTAGAATATCCTTTTTTATAAAATTTATTAAATCAATAGGGTTAGGTATAATTCCGTCAAAAACAACATTACACCTATATTTCCATATGTACCAAAGAATATAAGCATACAATTCTCTATTGGTTTTGTCTTTCAACCAGTTCAAACACCAATCAGTAAAGCAAGAATGAATAGCTTTATAAAAAATGGAATCCAGAGATAATCCTCTCCATACAGCCTCGGAAAAGATGCATTTTGTAAAAATATGATCAACATTCTCATTTTATTGACAGTTGCATAAAGGGCAGAGAATATCAATAGGGGTATATCTACCAAGGGTCTCCATAACATGCAAACAACCAGTGAAAATTTTCCACATAAAGACTTGAACTCTAGGCATAACCTTTAAGTTCCATATATCAAACCAAACAACCTTTTCAGGATTCATGCTTTTGTCACAAATTAAGATAATTGTAAGCAGACTTAACAGAAACCTTACCATCTTTAGTCCCTAGCCATCCAATTTGGTCTTTTCTGTCAACACTACTTGTAGTCTCTAGTTTCCTAATATCCTGGACAGTCTGATTATCAAACATCCTATGAATCAATCTAACATTCCAATTACCATTACATTCAATTATGTCGCCTACTTGTTGTTCATTATCTATCATAGAGCCATTTTTTGGATTTGGTGTTTTACCACTAGGTAACCACTTATCTTTCCGTAAGTTTATATGTTTCCCATCACCTATCTCCCAACCATGATTTTCTTTGATGATTTATATACCTTTACAAATACCGGTCCAAACCCACGATTTATTAGTTTTTTCTTGTAGTTAATGGGATGGGTCCTAGGAAAATATTTACATTTTAACACTATACTCCACAGTTTTCTGAATTTTCAAATAGTCTCCAAGCCAATCTCAAGTTAGTAAGGCTAAATTAAACTTATAAGGGTTTTTAATTCCTAGACCACCCTTGGCTTTACTAATAGTGATGAGTCCCAAGCCTTAATATAAATTCCTCTATTATTTTTATTTTTTTGCTAGAAAAAGTCCCTTTGTAAAGCATTGATTCTATCTAGAGTTTTCTTAGGAGAGAAAAACACATCATACGGAACATTGGCATTACACTAGTGGTGATCTAATAAGGGTAGTTCTTCCAGCCTGGGATAGAAATTTGGCCTTCAAGCCTTGCACTCTATTATACACCTTTTCTAAAAGACCTTGATAGTTGAAAGTTTTACTTCTACTAAAAAACAAAGGGGTACCCAAGTAAGTATCAGTTTTAGTTATTCTATTAACCTTCAGAATCCTAGCTAAAAGTTTACAATGCTTATTTTGAACTTTTTTACTGAAATAGATGCCCAATTTCTGTAGATTAATCACCTGACCCGAAGATTCACTAAATATTTTTAAAACATCTAATAAATTTCTAGCTTGAATGAAATTAGCATTAGAGAAACGAAAAGCATCATCAATAAAAAATAAGTGAGAAATAGAAGGATAATCCTTAGTAACCTTTATACCCGAAATATCCAATCGATTAAGCATGCATTAATAATTTGAAAAAGCTTCCATACACAATATAAACAAAGTTGGGGAGAGAGGGTCTCCTTGTCTAATGCCCCTAGTAGGATAAAAGGTATCACTGGACTACCATTTACGTGAATTGAATATGAAACTTAGAAGAAATGCGGCCCAAACACTAGATCACGTAAATCATCGGCAAAGCCTAAGTATCTTAACATAGCTATTATAAAGTTCCATTCCAGTCTATCAAATGCTTTGGACAGGTCAAGTTTCAAGGCCATGTAACCATTTTTCCTTTTACAAGTTTTCATGGTATGAAGAATCTCATGCGCAACGATAATATTGTCAATGATTTGCCTTTTTGGTATAATGCTGATTGCTTCGTGGAAATTAACTTATCTAAGAGTGGCTTTAACCTATTTACAATAATCTTAGCAACTATTTTATACAAAGCATTGCTTAGACTAATAGGTCTAAAATCATTTGGTGTTTTAGGAGTCTTATTTTTTGGAATTAAGGATATAAAAGTATGGTTTTCGTCTTTCTGGAATCTCTTAGTTCTAAAAATATTTTGTGTCCATTCAACTAAATCATTTTTTAGCATATTCCAGTGAGTTTGGTAGAAACCAGGGGGAAACCATCAAGGCCTGGTGCCCCCAGGAATTCATGGAGAATAAAGCTTCCTTTATTTTAAATTTATCAGACTCATCTATTTTTTGAGAGATTATACTACTGAAAATGGGTCAATAATTTTATCATTGGTCTGCATGATTTCCTTAAAATGGTATGTTATTAGTTTTGATATGTTTTGTTGGCCTTCAATCTAGAGACCACTACTATCTCTTAGGGAATGTATACTATTTCTCCTTTGCCTTTTTGAAGCATTCTGATGAAAAAATTGTGTATTATATTTTCTTTAATCCATTTCTCCTTAACATGTTGGCCCCAGTATATCTTTTCTATAGCATACCAAGAGTGTAATTCATTCTGTAGATGTTCTATCTTAGTTTTGGTGGCAAGACTATATGGCTTTCTACTTTCTATATGAATCTCATTTAGTGTGTTAGAAATGTTCCTAAATATGTTTCCAAATTCATTTATGTTCCATATTCTAAGATCTCCTTCCAAGTTTTTAAGCATGCTATTCATGTCCTTGTTTTTTTCTTACTTTTTGCTATTGAGGTTTCAATCAGATTATTATAATTATGATGTTCTCTCCAACACTTCATATATCTATAAGGTCTAGCTCCTTTATCCAAACTTAGTTTAGTGTCTAGCATAATAAGTGAATGGTCTGAAACTACTCTAGTTAGATGTTTCGTAATCGATTTTGGTAACAATTCTAGCCATTTAAGATTAACTATCACTCTATCTATTCTTTCTTGTATATTATTCTCTCCTACTCTCTTATTAGTCCATGTGAAAGGAAGGCCTGTATAGTTTAAATCAACTAATCCTAAGTTATGTAAGCAACTGTAAACATAAGCTAAGCTACTAGAATTTTCTTCATTTCCACCTTCTTTTTCATCCTTATTTAGTATAAAATTCATATCTCCTATGATAGCCCATGGTTTATTTGTGTCACTAAAATTGGTTAAGAAATCCCATTGAACAGTTCTTAAATTGTTATCTAATGCACCATAAATGAAAGAAACATTGATACTTAAATTATCTTTGATAACTTGGAAATTAAAAACATTATGCTGAAAGGAAATAAGTTTTGCAGATACTCCCTGAAACCAAGCAATGACAAAACCTCCGGATCTTCCAATAGAGGGGAAAATAAACCAATCCTTAACTTTTAATCTATTAAGGCATTTTTATCAATTTCGATTTTTACTTTGGTCTCTCGATAAGAAAATCATATCTACATTGTGAGTTTTGCTTAGGTGGTTTAAATGATCTTGTTTAAGAGAAGCTCTAATTCCTTGCATTCCAGGGATAATACCCTAAAGTCATAACCAAAGGACCTATCTTCCATGACCATATACATGAAAAGCATTTTGTTGTAATAAGGAAACATATTTTCAAAGCAAATTTTAATAAATATGCATGAGTAGATAATTCCAGTAATTGGTATATGAATGATAAAATTTTGAAAACATAGGTAATATAATGAGTACTTATTGAACAAGATATTATAATACATAAATAAACCATATATGCAGAGGCATGGTCCAGTTACATACCTCATTTTGCTCCAAAGAGAGGAATTGTCGAGTTGATGTCAATCTTGGCCACTTCGTGGTCGGTTGTAGCGGGATCGATTCGGCGGGATCATTTGCAACATCATTAGGTTGTAGAGTATTAAGATATGGTTCTGCTACATTTCCATTGTTAATGTTGTCTCTGAGATGTATAACTGTACAATTTATATTGTTTTCTTCTCCAGTACCAGTAGCTACATCAACCTTTCCCATGACTTTTCCTCCATTTTCTTGTTCTTTTCCCAAATTTTCCTTCATTGTAACTTCATTTCCTCCCTTTCGCCAGTCCATTCTTCTGTTAGACTAGTTTTGTTTTTCCTGCATCATACTCATTAATGAACAAGTTATTTCCTCTGCTCATTTTTGAGTATTGGCTTAGGAGCCTAAACCGGTCCGCTTGTCTCCTTTTTCTCGGATGTTTTCTTTAAATCCTCCACTTTCTTTCTTCTTCTCTCCAATTTCCTCAGTAATCACGGACTTCCCTTTCAGTGCTTTCTTTAGATCATCTGTTGTTATAGTTCTTCTATCACCAATAACCCCTACTCCTCCAAAATTAATAGCTTGGTCTTCATTCCTTTAAGGTTCTTTTCCTTTTCCATCAGTAGTCACTCTAACTTCTGTTATCCTTTCTTCTCGTTCCACCTTCCGTTGGATATTCCACCTCCATTTTATTCTTCTTCTTCTTTTGCTGCCTCTATTTATGTGATCAACCCTGTCAATTTCACTTTCATATACGGAGGCTTTCTATTGCATCAAGCTAAAGATTCCATTCCCATGTTGCTATTCTTTGTTTGAATTACTACCCATGCTTTCCCTTGTGTTTTCTTCATCTTCATAGACAAATACCTTTGGGAAGTTTTCTTTGTAAGCGATCCATCTTGGAGGGCATTTTTCTTTTGAGTGTTCTTCATCAACATGCCAACAATCTCGCATGTACCATGTGGTATCTCCATACCGAAAATTTTCACTTAATTGTCTCTTGTCCTCGCCATTTAGAATAATCACCTTAACTTGATGAACAAGAGCTTTTGTAATGTCCACCAAAGACATGAGCTTTGTATTCTCGCGTTTGTTGAGAGGGCCTGTAAAGGGTAAATACCAAGCCAACCTTGTCTCGCTACCGCTTTGCAACATAACTAGTTTCCACCAAGTCACTTCTTAACCCTAATCCCTAATTCTTTCCTTTTTTTCTTCCCCTCTCCTCATCCGGCGGCAGCACAGAGTGTTTTGTTCGTCTTCATTTTTGCTCTCCGTCACCTCACTTCTATCATGATTCATCTCCTTTCTTCTCTTCTTTTTCTTCTTCTTCTTTTCTTTCGCAGTGATTACAGTACCGAGACAAGGCAAAAATGAAGACGAGATCTTTGCTAGGTTTTTGCATTAGGGAAAGACTGGTTCTTTGAATCTGATGAATTAATCATGACGAGGGTTTTGATTGTTGTTGTTATGAAGATTTAGTAGTTGAATTTGGGTTTCTAGAAGAATCCATTAACGACGATACTCTTCCCGGAGATGAGAAATTAAGATTAAAATGTTGATTTACTCGGAGATGAGAAATTAAGCTTAAAATGTTGATTTCCTCGGAGATGAATTCCTCGGTTCTAGATTTTTGATTAATTGGAGTAGGTGGTTGTGAAATTTGATGATGGAGATGAAGACATTTTAGTAGGAGGAGGTTGTGGTTTAGATAAAATGGAAGAGCACCAAGAACTATCCGTGATAATACAATAGTCGGTTGTTGGTGGTAGAGGGATATATATGTTGCGATGGTGGTGGCGGAGGTGGTGATGGTGGTTTCACGGCGTTTTGGACGCTTAGGTTTAATTTTAGTTTGTGTTTGAGTTGTTCAGTTGTGGTTATTGCTGCTGCCACCATGGAGAGGAGAGAAGAAAGGAGTCGTTGTTGTAATTGTTGATTTCTAAATTGGGGGTTTTCTGTGATTTAGAGTTGCCGAGAAGATGGTGCCATGGTGGTGAATCAAATAGGAAAATGAATCTGTGGTGGCTCGATTAGTAATAATGTAAGACTTTTTCATGCTATTTTTTTAGTTTTAATTTGTTGTTTATCTTGTTACGTTGAGCTTCTAGATCATAAGTTTACCAGCTTCAATTAGGAGTTAGGAATGAATATGATGTAATTGAGTTTGGGCTAGGGTGTTTGAAGCAGGCATGAGGTGTTACAGATTATGGAATTGAAGTGTTGGTGATTGACTGATTGTCATGGGCATGAGACTGAGTTTGAGAACACAACTGGAAAGAGTTCTTGCTGCAATTGAAGCAATGATGGGTTGAGTTGAAAATGGAGTGATTAGATTTTTTTTTTCTTATGAAAATGAAGTGATTAGATGTATGTTAGGTGTTACAGGAAGGATTTGAAAGGCCTGAAAGTGGTTCAATGAAAAAGAAATCTGAGATGGGTATTGAGATGTTTGGGAATTTTCGTAATTTGTACTTGATCGTTGTAATTTGTCATAAATTAAGTTGATTAATTTTTAATTTTATTTTTAATTAAACAAGTCGGGCTAACCCGTGAGCCCACAAGCTTTACCCGTTACGGGCACGGGTTGGAGAAATGGCCACCCGTGAAGAATATCAACCCGCAAGCTTTGGCCCGTATTAATTGGGTAACAAGCCAGTCCCGGCCCGCCCGTTTGCCAGCTCTAATCGGCCCACTTGATGGTTGTCAAATTTCGTTTGTATTCATAAAACTGCCAATTCCTTATGATGCATGAAACATGTACCCAAGGGGAAATTTAAAAACAAAAGGATTACGGAACACAACCTGGTCGCAGGTGGGCATAATGTCAGCACTCAGCATGCAGGGTACTAAGATTAGGTATAGTGGACCCCAATAATAGAGAGAAAGTCCCAAAGAAGCTGCGACGTCACATGGTTCCCTTCCCTCCCTTCCTTCCCACCTCGACACAGCAGTATTTGTTAGTATTTGTTTAATGGAGCGCTGCGCATATTACTACCACTACTAGTTCCCTTCTTCTGATTCTACTATTTCTAAACAAACCGGTGATTTTTTTATATTGGCTGGTTATGACATGTGGAAACATGTGATAACAACATGGCGATGTTTTTTATCTTCCAAAAGAAAGAATTATGGTTCTGGTGGGTCCAATGACTCCTCAACCCCACACCTCCATGATTGATCGACCGATCTTTCATTTTCCAAGGGAGGCATTATTATTATTCTTCGTCTTCTTTTTCCATTCACTCATCCATTATTTATTTATTTTTTTAACAACGAATCGGAAAAAATTTTGAACTTAATGAAAATTCGAAATTACAATGATATAAGATCGAAAATAAGAGAATCCAAAGTAACAAGAACATACCGTAAAAGTACAATACCAAGAAATCCGAAAAGAGAAAGAGAAGGATTACCGGAGTAAGACAAATACAAGTATGAATAAGATCCGATTAAATCGGAAGAATGATGGTTTTTAGGAATTAACTTCCAACCATTTAGTTTGAGGCTGCACAAGACCCGCCCACCATACCCAAACCCGTCCATACCCGCTAAACCCATGGGTTTTTAGTCCATACCCGCCCGTTGTGGGTGCGGGGTTGGTTATGGGAAGAAAAAAAACGCTGTCTGTGGGTGCGAGGTTGGTTTAAGCTAATACCCGCCCATACCCGCCCAAAACCATCAGAATATATACCATTAGATAAAACTAATCTTAGTCGTCCATTATGAAACCCTAATACTAGTAGATATGATAACTGATAACCCTCATTCACTTTCTACACTCTTCTCTCTATTCGGCCTCTCCTATTCTTCCTCCCCAGTTCTTCTTCTTCACATACGAATGACAATTACCATAAATCGACAACAACAACTTCGAATCTTCACCGGAAATCGACAACAATCGAAAAATCAATGATTCAACACTTAATCTTCATCTCGTGAACTTCTTAGGTATGAAAATCAACAGATTCAACACTTAATCTTCATCGTGCTCATCGATTAGTTATTTATCCGATTGGATTGGGTTTTGGATTCAATTTTGGTTTGATTACTAAAAGAGGGTTTAAGCGGGTTTAAACCCATACCCGCCCAACCCGTGAGCGAGTAGGTAAAAAAACCGCCATTGTTTGTGGGTGCGGGGTTGGTTATGAAATAAAAACCCGCAGTCTGTGGGTGCGAGGTTGGTTTTAGCTTATACCCGCCCATACCCGCCCATGTGCAGCCCTAATTTAGTTTGTTTATTTTCTATAGAAAGATGTGTTCCCAAAGTAGGAGTGATTTGCTCAAATCTCTTGTAACTAGTGATGAAGCTTAGTCGTCAAAAGGACCACCTATGGAGATTGATCACGGATAAGTTGATCATGAAGATTCCGTCGCTGGAGACAACCAAGATGAAGATTTCGTCGTTGGAGAGCATGGAGAGCATACTATTGATCTTAAAACCCAACCCAATAACCAAGAATCGCCATTAAAGCGAAGATAAACCTTAAAAGAGTAGATAAAACCACCATAATGATGTAGATAAATATGAAACATAATGAAATAATGAAGAAAGTTGCTCAGATCTGAGCAGAGAAGTGTTGTTCTTGATGGCGATGTTGGAGAAGGAGTGTGAGAGAGAGGAGGATTTTTTTTTTTTAATTTTTTTTGTACTGTTGAGTTTCTTATGATTTCAATTTGTTTTTTACTACACAAGGATTATCATGAAATTACTTAAATATGACCTTACCTTTGATTTGTTGTATTTTTACGTAGTGTATCTCCTCTTAACATGGGAAGATATTCTTCCACTTATTGCTTCATCATCATGGTTTAATTTGTTTCCCCCCCAAAATAAATAACTATTTTGCATTACCCCCTTTATAAATTGCTAATAGGTAAAACCCTCTTTAACCTGGATATGCTGTGACTGCCCAGTTAAGTTAGCACGTGCGAAGCACATGTGTAATATTATAAAATATTAAACACTAAAAACCCAAGCCACCATTTATACTAATTAAATACTAAACACGTGTTGTGATGACAGAGATTTAATCCGAAGGTTACAAACAATAGCTATAGATGCACGGTTCATAATCAATCTAAGATTGATGTTAGAGGACTACACACCGGAAACTTTCCTTTCTCACCAGCAAGTCCGCCATTAAAGCTTATTGAAGCTTCCCTGTAACTCAATTTTCTGTCCAAATGCATAAACAATGCAAACCCACACTCAGAAATCCAAACAAACAAAAAATATATAAACTGAACACCAAAACATTAATTGTTCACCATCAACATCCCTAGCTAGTAACAGTGAACGATCCACAAGCTTGAGATTCAATGATATATTGTTCATCATCACATTTTAGTTACCAACAGACCCATCTATTTAATTCTTCTATCATCAGTAATTATCTCTACAACGAGATAGATATGCAATTAACCATTCTAACCCTATTCAAAATCTAAACATTTAAAAATCACCACCTTTCATCACCTACCAACCGACGGCAACGACTTCCAGTGACGAAGCCAGCGCTTTTATGTCCTGGGGTCGAATAAAATTTACTCTGGCACTTACCAATTTTTTTTCCAAAATATATTTAAATTACAGTTAAGGTACTACAAAACCTTGCACAATAGTATAAAAATTAAATAAAACTGCAACAACCATTATACAAAAACATGAATGGATTTATAACTTTTTCTTAGGTACGAAATGGTTAGAATGTTACTAATTGGCTATGCGGCCGAAGGCCGCGACGATTTTTCTAGAACAAATCGTAATACCATTGGACAACTGTGATTTGCTTATAAAGAGTACTTGTTATATAGAATAATGAATGTTATAATGAACAAAATTTTAATAACAAAATTTGTTTCAAAATGTAAATTATGGTTTAGAAAAAACATATTTGAGAAAAAAATGTTATCGGTTTGTAAACAATATCTAAGCTTTAAGTGCGATCTGGTCCAAGTCCCATTAGTTCAATACTGAGACCTATAAACATTTTGCAAATGGTGTGTAGTCCCAATTGCAAGCCTAATATACCTACATAAATTAACACATCCAAGGCAATGATACAATAGAGTTATGATTCAATAGTCCACTTAACATTTAAAAAATTCTCGCAAATGCTACTCGAATGTAAAGGATCCACTAGCAATCAAATTAGCCAACAATAGCTATGTTTTAAGTTGGTCATCATTAACAAACCCCATACCCTTACAACACAAACTAATAAGTATATATATTCTCGGTAGTTTAGTTTAGAGGGTTTGCGGGTGATGGAAGAGGATTTAAGTGAGTATTGTAGTTGACATAACGACCCATTAGCCATAAAAATTTCAACTTCACAACAAAATTGCCCCCACAACTCGTTATAATGACCAAAACTCAGGCCTTTTCTAACCAAAACTCAAAATTAAGTGGGGTCAAGGGACCCCATTTGTCCCTTGTTGCCTCCGTCCCTGGCTATGACTTCCATACTCGGCTATCTTCTCAACAAGAAATTCAGTCCAGATCTTCTCATATCTTGCTTAAAAATCGATTTTAACACAAACCCAATCTTCATAGGATTTTATCGCTATGGATTGAAATATTTCTCATGTTTAAGCATTGTTCACCAAATTAAACAACTATTGATTTAAGAATCAAAAGCCTCTTTTTTGGAACCGTATTTCTAGTATGAATTGATATACTTGCAGAAAAATTGACCTAGTTCTCGAGACTCCAATCTCAGAACTAAAACACATATTAATTTTTCGGATCAATCGGTTGTCGATTCACCACTAAAGCAATGACCTGTAGAGACTAATTTAGGGTTCGACTCAATCAAGAAGAAATTTCAAGAGGGTTAGATAATTTACCAGGTAAAGAAGTGAAAATGTGAAGGAGTCTCGATTGGGTTGCGACGCTTCGTTATGGTAAGTGGTAAAGCAAGAGAACAGATTTTGAAAACTAGTTAGACTTAGAGTTTGGTCTTTAATGGCGGTGCACAATTTTGTGGAGAAGACAAGAAAAACAAGGGAAAAAGTTAGAATGCGGACCATTCAATGGTCAAAAAAAAAAATGCCACGCGTCGTAAATCTGTTGGTAAATATGTCTTCTTATAATTAAAATATTTTACTCTATACACGCGTGCACTGCACGTGCAAACTTAACTGGGCAGTCACGGCATATCCAAGTTAAAGGGGGTTTTACCTATTATCAATTTATAAAGGGGGTAATGCAACATAGCTATTTATTTTGGGGGGGAAACACAAAATCCCCCTTAATTTAATCTAATCCCTCTCTTCTGTCACTCAACCAATAATCTTTCGTCTTTGATTCGAGCAAAAAACGAGTCTAGCATTATTACTACTTGACTAATTGAAATACACTACTTAATTTTAGTTGGATATATGACAAGACGGACTCCAGATCAACTTCCTCTGCTCGGTTTCTTTTTTTCTTTTTTTTTTTGGACGACCGAAGGGAAGCCAAATTGTAGTCCGTTTGTAACGTTTTTATTTTATTTTATTTTTAATCGCAAAAATTGAACGCCCATTAGTTTTCTTTCCACGAAATTGGATCGACAATAGGATAGTTATCAACCAAGACTACGATTAGGCGCGGTCAAAATGATCGGAAGTCGAACCTGGTTGACGGAATTTCCAAGCATGAAAATGGCAAAAAAACCGCCACCTATACTTTCAATTTTGATCTTGACCATTGATTACCAACAAAATTCGGCCATCGGATCTAAAGTCATTGTTGCTATTTCAAAATTGTTACAAATAAATGTTACAAATTTGTTCTGAGAATAAGTATTACAAAAGTATTACACTTATAATTGTTATTAAACGACTATTACAAAATTTGTTGCAACAAATGTTACAAAACTGTCACTGGGAAAAAAGGGCCCCGCAGTCGCTTCTAAACTTCGGTCGTCCTCGCACTGCTGCAACAGTAATCTAGTACTATCTCTATTGGAAATACATGTTTAAATGTAGTTTGAATAAAATACAAAACTAAATTTATTTTTACTGTACAATAAGTTGGCTATTCATCATCATAGAAGTAGAAACAGAATGGAGTAATTTTAATACCAAGCGAAGCAAGAAATTGGACGGAAAAAACTTTTCTCTCTCCCAAAACCTACCTATCGAGAAACCTTCACCGTCCGAAACTTTTACGATCGTCTGCTCCTTTGGAGCGGATCTCGAGCGCTTCATCTCTTTCAATCCCGACCATGTTAATCTCTTTTCTCCTTTTACTGTTTTTGGCCTTTAAATCTTAGTTAGGGTTTTGTTTTTAGATCAAATCTTCACTGGTTTGTTTTTTAGTTTTCTTTTATGAAATTTAACAACAAAGAATAAAGAATAAGGGTTCTCCAACACCAAGAACAAGAACATCTCGGAAGACACTAGCAGAAACATCAACTCCAAAGACACTAGCGAGCAATGGATACAGCAGACAGATTTTGACGAAATTTCAGACCAATTCCGACCGATTCCTCTCCAAGAAAACCGTTTTGGTTACCTCTGTTACTTGTATTACAATATCTCTTTTGAAAACTATGACTATTGGTGGGATCTATGGATCCTATTATACCATTGTCATATGTGTAATTGTGATGATGAAAAAAACCCTGAAAAGTGGATGGATCTCTGGATCCTTGCAACTCTACTGTATGTAGATCTGTTAAATGGTTTGGAAATAAACTTAATCCAAATCAGTCCATTTAAACATGTCATGTTACTTGAAAATTGGAAGGAAATTGATAGATTTTCTTCAAATCTAGTTGTGTATTTATGTTGTTAGTCCCTGATCTGAAATTGTATGCTATCTGGTTGATTTCTCCAAGTTTGCTAAAAGTTCTGAGTCAGTCCTGTATCCTGTATCCGGTTATAACCGTTCCGATTTGAAATCGGGTTGTTATTAATATACGAGGCTTGCCTCTTTTCCTTTTAAAAAAAAAAAGTACCGAAAAAAAAGAAAAAAAAAACACAATCTTTATTTGTTTGATGTCGGATAATACTTACTAGTAACTCCAAGACATTTTCTTAACTCTAAATTACACTTCACTTCATCCATATTAACAGCTATTCGGGACCCAAGATCACACGAAGAACATTATACTAGCACTTAAAACTAATCTTCACAACCATTATCATGCATTAATATTGACATTCATCTTTCCTTTTAGTTTAATATCTCTCTCTCTCTCTCTGCCTCTGCCAGTTTCTCTTTCCACCCCGTCTGCTCTTTTTGTTATTGCACAGGACAATCATGGCTGATATCTAACTACTCAGAGAGCAAAACAAAGAGAGTACTAGTAATATGTCAATGAAGTCGAAAATGAACAAGTACTTGTTCAATCAATGGGAGTTTGTAGTCATCTTCTTTACTTGCATTGGTATTACAGCTACTGTTTCTGCAGTTGATGATGAAACGTCGTCGATATTATTATCGATAAAAGCAAGTTTAGTAGACCCGTCAAATCGGCTGAAAGATTGGAAACAACCTGTACATTATTGTGACTGGAGTGGCATTTCATGCAACTCTAAAGGAGTGATTCAGAAACTTGATCTTTCATATATGAATTTAAGTGGCAATGTTTCAGATGATATTCAAAAGTTACAAAGTCTAACTCATTTTAATATATCCGGAAATGGGTTTTCATCGGCATTGCCGAAAACCATGTCGACACTTACTTTACTAGAGAATTTTGATGTTAGTCAGAATAACTTTGTTGGTGAATTTCCTGTTGGTCTTGGTAATGCAGTAGGCTTGAAAGTTGTTAATGCATCTAATAACAACTTCTCAGGTCTGCTGCCGAAAGATCTTGTAACTTCGACGTCTCTTCAAATCTTGGATTTTCGAGGGAGTTTCTTCACTGGTTCGATCCCGGCAGTGTACAAAAGTTTGCGGAATTTGACATTTTGGGTCTTTCAGGTAATAATCTTACCGGTCCAATACCGAAAGAAATTGGACAACTAGTATCTCTACAGAGAATTATCATTGGATATAATGAGTTTGAAGGTGAAATTCCAGCTGAATTTGGTGAGCTGATTAGTCTTGAGTACTTGGATTTGGCTGTTGGGAACATTGGTGGGCACATTCCAGCTGAACTGGGGAACTTAAAGAAGCTTACGACGATTTTCCTGTACCGGAACGAATTAAAAGGCGATATTCCGATCGAAATTGGTAGCATTACTTCATTAGAACTGTTAGATCTTTCTGAGAATTACCTGTCAGGAAAAATTCCAGCTGAATTGTCTTTGTTGAAGAATTTACAGCTCTTGAATCTGATGTCTAATCGGTTAACCGGTCAGGTTCCGAATGGACTTGGTGACTTGACTGAGTTACAGGTACTCGAGCTGTGGAATAACTCTTTGACAGGTCTTTTACCAATGAATCTTGGTCAGAAGTCTCCGTTGCAGTGGTTAGATGTTTCGACAAATTCATTATCTGGTGAATTACCAAGCGGTTTATGTGATCGAGGTAATCTTACTAAACTCATTCTCTTCAATAATGGTTTTACGGGTTCAATTCCAGTCGGTTTATCAAAGTGTTCTTCATTAGTTCGAGTTCGGATTCACAACAATTTTTTGTCTGGAACAATTCCAATTGGGTTTGGTAAACTTCCAAAACTTCAAAGGTTGGAATTGGCTAACAATAGTCTTACTGGTAAAATACCAGATGAGATTGGTTTATCAACTTCTGTTTCATTCATCGATATATCTCGAAACCATCTTCAATCATTACTTCCTTCTAGTATTCTTTCAATTCCAAATCTTCAGACTTTCATGGCTGCATATAACAACTTGGAAGGTGAAATACCAGACATGTTTCAGGATTGCCCTTCACTTTCCATTCTTGATCTGTCCAGTAATTTTTTCCATGGAAACATCCCATCGAGTATTGCTTCCTGTGGGAAGTTGATTAATCTGAATCTTCACAACAATCAGCTCACCCAAGAAATTCCTAGATCGTTGGCAGTCATGTCCTCGTTAGCAATGCTTGATCTATCCAACAATTCACTTGTCGGTGTATTACCACAGAATTTAGGAAGCTCACCAGCCTTAGAAATGCTTAATATTTCGTATAACAAGCTTGAGGGTCCACTGCCTACGAATGGTATCCTAAAAAATATTAACGTAAATGATGTTACTGGCAATGCTGGTCTCTGCGGGAGTGTTCTTCCACCATGCTCTCATAGTTACAATATGAATTCATTGAGCAAGCTAAGGAAGAATCGGTTGAAACACATAATGATCGGATGGTTTGTCGGTATTTCTTCAGTTATGGCTCTAGGCATAGCAGTTTTTGTAGGTCGGTGGGCGTATATTAGATGGAAATCGAATGTCAGTTGTTTTGAAGATCAATTCAGTGAGAAAAATGGAGACTGGCCATGGAGGTTCTTAGCATTTCAGAGACTTAACTTCACTAGTGCTGATTTACTCGCGTGTATAAAGGAAACAAATGTTATTGGTATGGGTGGAACCGGGAAAGTTTATAAGGCTGAAATGCCAAGGTTTCAGACAACAGTGGCCGTTAAAAAACTCTGGAAATCACCACACTCTGATATTGAAACTGGAAGTAGTCCTGAGAATGACGATCTAATGGGAGAAGTGAGTCTTCTAGGAAGGCTTCGACATAGAAATATTGTCCGTTTGCTAGGGTACCTTCATAACGATTCAGAGGTAATGATCGTTTACGAGTACATGCAAAATGGAAGTCTGGGCGAAGCTTTACACGGGAAACAAGCTGGAAAACTGTTGGTTGATTGGGTTTCAAGGTACAACATAGCCGTCGGAGTTGCTCATGGATTGACATATCTTCACCACGACTGCCATCCTCCAGTAATTCACAGAGATATCAAGTCAAACAATATCTTGCTTGATGAGAATCTCGATGCTAGGATTGCTGATTTTGGAATTGCAAAAATGATGATCAAGAAGAATGAAACGGTATCCATGGTTGCAGGTTCTTACGGATATATTGCACCAGGTGAGTTGGCTTATATTATACTTATTTTGACAGCTATATCAAAATGTTCACACTTCTCTTGATAGACTGGTAATTCTTTTATTTGCATTCCTTGATTGCAGAATATGGATACACCTTGAAGGTCGACGAGAAGAGCGATATCTACAGTTTCGGGGTAGTGTTAATGGAGCTTCTAACAGGAAGATGGCCAGTAGATCCTGAATTCGGGGACTCTGTGAACATCGTAGAATGGGTTCGAGAAAAGATTCGCAATAACAGAACTTTAGATGAAGCTTTGGATCCAAATGTAGGTGGAAGTTGTAAACATGTTGAAGAAGAAATGCTTCTTGTTCTTCGGATTGCACTTTTATGTACAGCCAAACTACCCAAAGAAAGGCCCTCCATGAGAGATGTCATAACAATGTTAGAAGAAGCAAAGCCTCGCAGAAAAAGCAGTAGTAATGACAGCAATAATTCCAACAAAGAGAGACCCATTTTTAGTAATTCACCTGTAATTGGTCTTCTGTAAGAACGAAATGAAGAAAAAGAAATTCGTTCTTCGAGCCTGTTATTTTGTTCAGTAATTCTTTCTGTAAATTTTGTTTGTTAAGTTTTGTATCAAGGTATTAATTCGGGTGTGCCTTCAATAGATAGATAGATATGAAGAAGAAACTATGATGGTAAACAATGTTCTATAACTTCTCTGTTAAACTGTGAGTACGATCTTTGTTCCAAACTTTCTAAGTGGCGTGCTTACAGTTCTTATCTAGAAGTGTAATATGATACAAACAAGGTATTCATTTAACAATTTACATTTCTAAAAAAAACATCAATCACCATAACTGTATTTTATGAATTTATAGCAACAATTTCAGGGTCTTTTTTGCAGCACATTTTTACAAGTACTTTAACAAGGTTTGTTCTACTATAGCAACTTTGCAAGGAATATCTGCTAATATAGACTACCTTATCAGGAAGTCAGGAACCAAGATACAAGGATATGAAATGATGTCAGAAAGTTATGCAATAGTTCCTGTCTTTCAGAAATGTTCACTGATCTATTTGTAACTATACTTGTCACAGATGTAAAATTACAAAGAAACTGATTGTGCTTTCACATTCAGCATCATAAACAAAAGGAAAAAAAAGTCTAAAACCTAAAATCCCCCTAACTAGTAGAGTACATTCAAAGTAAGGTCTTAGAAAGGAAGAGTGCGCTTTCAGAAAAGTTCTACAGAAGAAACCATACATCCAAAATTTGAGTAAATCACATGATGGGCATCGGCATTCTAAAGTTCTTGTTTCTTCTTTCTAATTTAGCATTTGTTATTATGTTTATCAATACTGCAGCAAATAGATTGTAAAAATGAAAAAGACGCAAAAAATTCAATTCCATGGCCAAGGAAACTCAAATACCTAACTAGCAATAAAGCACTCGTATTTACAGTATGCCGAAGCAGTTTTTCAGTTTAAGTATGCATGTATATATGACCCTAGATGATCAAGAAACCAGAACAACCAAAACATGTATGACTCAGAACCAAAAAAACAACAACACTGGATTCCCAAAGCATGGGTTACATCCGCTAAAAAGGCCAAAATATAGGCAGTGGCAGACTGATCTTTACTAGTCAAAAAGCTCTGCATCTTGAGTTTCTATATATCTTTTTCTTTCTTTGGTTTAGGTTTTCTTCATCTTACCCGAGTTCTCGTGCAAGTAGACTATATAGGCTTCTTCATTTGTTTCTCAGGATCTTCAAATCTTGGAGCTGCTGTAAACAAATATATGAAGATAAAGAGATTAGTATACACCAATTAAACCTTGGTATAATAGTCAGAACTGATAAAAAAGTAAAGAAAAATCTCCAAAAAAGACAATAAGTTATATGTACCTAGTCCATTCATCTCTGATGTCCTCATGATTCTGAGCCTCTTTGCGGTGTTAAGAAACATCCTACATACAAACAAGAAAGAGCAAACCATATGTTTAGCAACAATAATGAGTTGACGATTAAAGTTATGCAATTTAAAGGTTCAAACATACTGAACCCTTACAACAGATAACACTAGCACCACAAGCAATAACAACCCAAGGTGTTAACATGGGCCCTTGCATCATACTGAAGCGAACATGCTCGTAAACTAAAGGATGGAAATATGATTGTTTTTGTTCAAGTATTGATCCATCACATTTCAAAAGTATAGCAAGTCTTAGGGCATAACTTTTTGAACTTAAGGAACAGACATTTCCCCAAAGGTTAATACAAAACTCTGAAGGCACCAATTCGTGATTTCCATCATGGTGAATTGAAGTGACTGCAATGCACCAAGTCCCAATACATTTATAGATCTAATTGTCTTCTATTAGTTTTTATTTTATCAAAATTTATCATGTCTGTATGCAAAATATCTTCATCGAACTAGATGTGTGATCCAAGTTAACCGGTAGATTTGAAATGTCACATGATGTTTACCAAGTCAAGTTACAGAACTATACCATCTCTGGTTAAGAAATTTTGTACTCATTTTTCTTTTGAGAGCTGTTGATAAATTGAAATGGAATTGAATACATACCCCCATGGAACATCTCCAACAAGCATCCAGTCTCCTTCTCTGTCTTCGTATGTTAGGACAAAATCACTCAATCCATCCAAGAGTTTGGAGGAAAATTCCTTCTCTCCATTTGAAGCTAACAGCACACACACAAATGTCATACACAGATACACTCCTCTTTAAGATGAAGGATGCTATACTAAAAAAAAAAAAAAAAAAAGATCCCCAGACGGCATGTATCAAAAAATAAAACAGAAGACACGGGATAGAATCTCAAGATATACCAAGTATGATTAGCACCAAGTGGTCGAGTTACAACTCCTCCTAACTTTAACCAGTGAGTGTGTACCAAATCCAAGGTTTACCAGTTTCAGCTCATAGCCACTAAACCATTTTGACATCTCCAAAAAATGATATCTAAGACTTGACGTGTGAGCAGAATGCACACTTTGTATTTTAAAGCTCACGTGACAGAGAAAGAACTTGCTACACTAATTTACCTATATCAAGAGAATGAATATGCAGGTAAAGAAATAACAGTATTACTAGTTGGCGGTGAAAACACAAGATGAGCAATGCACTCATGGATGAAATTAGCAGTTGTTGGTCTGTGAAACAGTTCCTCCAAAGCTTGAGCAAGTGTATCATAGCAGGTATGCGCATTCAGATCCACCTTCCTTCCAATTCGTTCTCCGTCCATATTAACCTTGACAAACAACAAATTGCGCCCGTTCTCCTTAACAATAGTATTGTTTTTGTCATTGTTGCTGCTGCAGTTAATGGTAGTTACCTTCTTCTTTAAATTGCTATCTCCTTCAGATGAAACTTTCACTTGGTTTACTAAACTGTTCATCCTATATGCCCTAATAGGTGGCCATCCTACAACCTGACTGCATCACAGATGTACCAAAATAAATCAAAAACAACAATATAAACCCAAATTGAGGAACCCATGCCATCAGATCAAAATCACCAAAACAATCGAAATAACATAAAACTAAAGAAGTTGGTGGCCAGGTTCCTTGGCAGTTAATTTGTGATTCTTAGGCACCTATTGTGGGAATCTACGCCTAAATGTAACCAGGGCAAAAGTCCCCGTAAAATAAAAAAAAAATAGTTCAGTGTTTACCTGGCAGCGGTATTAGTTGCTAGTTCTGGAACAGCGTCAGCAGTTCTTTTGGTACCAGCAACAGCAGCAGAAGAAGAAGCATTGTTATTACTACAACTACCTCTACCAGAAGAGGAGGAAGAAGAAGCTGCAGAACCAATAGAACCCAACAAATCTTCAACACTCAAAATCCTTCCTCCATGTTCTTTCTTCGAACAAGTAGTTATAGACTTGCTTACAATACCACCACCAAAACTTAACCCAAGACCTAATTCAAGTTCAGCTTCAGTTTGTGGATTTGATTGATACGACGAACAAACCTCTGTTGATAAACCCAAAAGTAATAATCTTGTTCTACTACTTCAGCTTTTGTTACCGTTGACACCGACCCATTTGTTGAACCTCCTGATGAAATTCCTCCTCCTCCACCACCACCACCACTTATTAGACCCAAACCACCTTCCATATTACAATATTCGATAGTCTTAGAGCATCCACAGTCGTGGAGTATAACCAAATTTTTTGGTAAAAAACAGACACAGTGGAGAGGGACTAAAGACCAAAGACCGGACTATAACCAAAACCCAGACCATATTTAGTCTTTAATCTGGTCTTTAGTCGGGCGTAAATTAAAGTTGCGCCTGATGGGGCGTAACTCAAAGTTACGCCCGTATTAAAAAAAAACAAAAAAAAAAAATGGGACGCAATCATTGGATCACGCCTGATTGGGGCGTAACTCAAAGTTGCGCCCTAACAATTAAAAAAAATAAAAATAATAATGGGGCGCAACTTTGAGTTGCGCCCCAACAATAATAAAAAAAAAAAAAAAAATTGGGCGCAACTTTGAGTTGCGCCCAACAATAATAATTAAAAAAAATAAAAAAATAAAAAAATGGGACGAGATTTGGAATTGCGCCTGATTGGGGCGTAACTCAAAGTTGCGCCTGATCAAATTTTAGTCTCCCTCCATCGTTATAAAACGGACTAAACCCAAATTTTAGTTTTTTTTTTGCTCTTTGCTCTTTGGTTATGGTCGCACCACTGCAGTTGCTCTTAAAGAGCATGTTTGTTTTTTCCACTATGCAGACGCTAACCTCTATCTACCACTATATAGTTGCGGACCCCACTTTTAAAGATATTTGTTTTTACCACTATCTTTATAGAGGCAAATCTCTATCTATATAGAGGAATTTAAATAGCAGTAACCTACTGCTATCTTTGAGTTAAACCTCTCTCTATCTTATTGTAAAATATCTTATATGCCCTCAAACTAGTTATAAATTTTAATTTTTGTCCTCTAATTCAAAACCTAATATTTTTTTCTCCCTTCATCTTCCTTCACGTCTCCGCCGTCATCTCCATCTTAACATCTCCATCGCGCCACCGCTTATCATTACTCAATCCCGCCACCACCTTTATGTATAGAATCTCCTCCACCTCCACCACCATGTATTGAGTATACACCTCCATCACCGACACAATCACCTGTTGTTTATTTACCACCACCTTCACCATCTCCACCCCCACCCCCATCACCATCACCTTGTTCATATGCCCACCACACCGCCTTGATTTGAGGGATATTTTACATGCCTACCGTCAATTAATTCAATTTTGATTATGGCTTTGAAATCCTATTCTCTTCATGAATCTTGCTTAATCAAAGTTTTGTTAATGGGTAGTTAAGTAAATCATTCTTAATAAAACATTAATAAATCCTCCATTATCACCACCCGAATATAAAAACAAACGAGCTTTTGAAACCACGGGTTGATGCCTCTATCTGAATGGAAGTGTTCAACCACTATAAAGTGGTCTCTATCTTAGTAATGCTAAAAAACAAACATGCTGTTAGAGAGAGATGTTTAATGTATTTGTGAAAGGACAAATAGTCCCACATCGCTATAATCCACTTAATTAACTTAAATATAATATGGAAGGGCCGCCCCACTCATAGCCAATTGGTTTTGAGTTGGATGCCCGCAGACTTTAACATGGTATCAAAGCTAAGCCCTAGACCCAGATCTGCGTACGCCGAGTGTCTTTAACATGCATGGTATCAGAGCTAAGCCTAGACCCAGACCTGCATACGCCTGGTGTAAGACGAGTTACTGGCCGAAGTGTTTAACCTACTTTGTCACTTGTACACCCGGGGTGTAGGCCAGTGCCGATACTGGCCGAGGTGTTACCCCCTGATTTAGTCACTCACATGTGTACACCTGTTACCGATGGACTGGTAACTCGTACGTAGGTCCACGTGTGAGGCCCAGTGACTGGCCTTACACGTGAGGGGGCGTGTGAAAGGACAAATAGTCCCACATCGCTATAACCTGCTTAATTAACTTAAATATAATATGGAAGGGTCGATCCACTCATAGCCAATTGGTTTTGAGTTGGATGCCCGCAGACTTTAACAGTATATGACTTGTGAAGAATGATGAAAGAATAGTAGTAGCAGTAAATGGTACGCAGCAAAGAAATTAAAGAGGGAAAGAGAAGTAAATCAGAAGAAGTAGGTGTGCATAGACGAGACCAGAGAGATGAATCAGGTGATGATAATGAGGGTGGTGGTGGTGGAGGTGGAGATAGTGATGGAAGTGGGACCAATATGTTGGGTGACCGTTAGGTCTTCAATTTCTCCCTTTTTTTAAAGAAGGAATTCTGAAGTCATATGCCATATCTTTCTGCTCTTTCATTGGTTTATAGCGCGTTTGCATACAAATCTGCTTCTGGTTTCTGGTTTCTGCTTCTCCAGGCGTAGAAGTCAGAAACAAGATTATTTTGCTTCACAAAAAGCTGATTTTTCTGTTTCTAGAAGTTATTTTAAGAAATTATTACCAAACTGACTTCTGACATTTCGATTTCCAGAAAAGCAACTTCTAAGAAACATCCAAGCACCCTTATAGGTTGTTTGGATGTACTCCTAGAAACAGTTTTTTTGACTTCTGAAAGTCAATAAGTCGAAAGTAAGTAATGGGAGTGTTATTTGAGATCAACTTCCGTAAGTTAAAAAGTTGTTTTTTTTTTTTTAGCTAAAACTAATAGCTTCTCACTTTTGAAGAAGTTGTTTCTCCTTGGTTTTTGTGAAAGTAAACTAAGTAATTTTATACTTCTCTCAAAATAATTTGACGGGTTTTTTGTTCTTTTCCTTTCATCTCCCAATTACTCTCCTAACTCCAAATGATGAGTGCATCTGATCTAATCGATCAAAAGAAAATGAATGCATCTGATCTAATTAAGTAGTATTACATTTGAGATGGCAAGATATTAGAAAAACCCATCATACATCTTATCAGAACTAATATTAAGGCTTGTTAATTTAATTTGGATCGTTTGAGTTCTTCATCTCCCCCTTCACAATTTCTTTATCATTTAGAATAATCATTGGGTTTATTTTTTTCATGTTCTATTTAGAAACTTATAGGAAGATCACATGTTTAATTACCATAAAACTCTAATTATTAATTTATGGAGCCCTAGAAAAAGATTATTCTAAGGTCAGAGATTAAAGAGACTAGGATACACATAACAAACCGTTTCCAATCCTTTTTTTTTTGCGGAAATGTTATTCTGCGTCCTGAATGGCGCCCCATTCTACGCCCAAACTGACGTGGATGGCTTAGTTGTACAAGACCCACGTGAATCTTTCTGATCAATGTTTTCTCTCACCAACTTTCAGCTTCATTTTTTTTTTCCGAAACAATTTCGTATTCTTCTTCTTCATCGTCTTAAAAATTTTTCGAGAAAAAGGGAAACCAGTCTTCAATCAAAAATTAGTAAGATAAATGTTAGTATTTTTAATCAGCAAATTGATTCTCTTTTCTTGGTAATCCCTCTGGATGGTATGTAGATAGAAAATCCACTTAAACTCTAAATCAAAAAAATTGTTATCTGCTACCAAAATCAAATCATTAGCGATCATAAAACCCTATACCTCATCATCACCAATTGTTAAAATTGGGAGTCAAATTTGATTTTTATTTTTCCTTGATTGATTTGAAACTGATTTGGGGATTGAAAAATAATAATAAACCCTAAATTAGGAAATTACCAGTTCTGATTAGAAAAAGTTATTATTACAAGATCTTGATTTTGATCTATATAAGAGATGGGTTCTTGCCCCTTCAAAAACTCCATCTGTTTACAGAAATAACTTTATGATTTTTCTTCATAAGAGATGGGGATTGAAAAATAACTTTTTGATTTTTCTTCTCCTCCCATCCATTACTCTCTCTTCTCTACTCACTGATTAGTTACTCTCTTTTTTATTTTGGAATTTTCTGAATACCTCCCATAACTTCTTACTTATAAAAGCCCTAATTTTTCTTTTCTTATAAAAATCTGACCAACTTTTGACCATTCGTTTAACCCATCCATTCACATCTAGATCATGATTGAAAACAATCAGTTACTTGGTTCAAAACAATCTTGAACAATCAAAAGATAGAAAGAGATCAAAAGAATAAGCAATTTCCAATAGAATACCAAGTTCTTTTGATGAGTATTTCTTCCTAAATACTAGGATTAATTACCGTGTATAAAATCTTAATTTCTTTTGGTAAGTATTTCTTTGTACATGATTTTGGGTTGCAAGTATTTGAGATCTGATTTATGTTTGTGAAGTTAATAATAAGAGGGAGAATATAAACAAAAAGAAAAGACTGAAATGTAAAATAAAGTTGAAGAGCTGATGTGTTTTGGATTTTTGACTTTTGGCGACACACCACCTTGCCACTTCAGCTTGGGCGGTAAGTAGGGCATGAAGTGGGGCGCCGTGTAGCATTCCCGTTTTTTTATCCTTTGATTTACCCTTTGCCTATTTAGGTCCTTCTTCGCTAAATACGCGATTAATTTCTTAGTTCTTGTGTACAAGCTAATTTCTTAAGGATTAAAGATGTATAATATCTATACATATAATAGATAATTAAAACTCTAGTAGTGTTTCATATTTATCATCAAATTATTCACTCATGAATTAATGTTTCCCAAACAGAACTTCTTAACTTATTTACTTCTCTCAAAATAATTTGACGGGTTTTTGTTCCTTTCCTTTCATCTCCCAATTACTCTCCTAACTTCAAATGATGAGTGCATCTAATCTAATCGATCAAAAGAAAATGAATGCATCTGATCTAATTTAGTATTATATTTGAGATGGCAAGATATTAGAAAAACCCATCATACATTTATCAGAACTAATATTATGGCTTGTTAATTTAATTTGGATTGTTTGAGTTCTTCATCTCCCCCTTCACAATTTCTTTATCAGTTAAAATCATCATTGGGTTTATTTTTTTCATGTTCTATTTAGAAACTCATAGGAAGATCATCTCTTTAATTACCATAAAACTCTAATTCTTAATTTAGGGAGCCTTAGAAAAAGATTATTCTAAGGTCAGAGATTAAAGAGATTAGGATACACATAACAAACCGTTTCCAATCCTTTTTTTTTTTTTTTTGCGAAAATGCTATTCTGCGTCCTGAATAGCGCCCCATTCTACGCCCAAACTGACGTGGATGGCTTAGCTGTACAAGACCTACGTGAATCTTTCTGATCAATGTTTTCTCTCACTAGCTTTCAGCTTCATTTTTTTTTTTCTGAAACAATTTCGTATTCTTCTTCTTCATCGTCTTAAAATTTTTCTGAGTAAAAAGGGAAACCAATCTTCAATCAAAAATTAGTAAGATAAATGTTAGTATTTTTAATCAGCAAATTGATTCTCTTTTCTTGGTAATCTCTCTGGATGGTATGTAGATAGAAAATCCATTTAAACTCTAAATCAAAAAAATTGTTATCTGCTACTCAAATCATTAACAATCATAAAACCCTATACTTCATCATGACCAATTGTTAAAATTGGGAGTCCAATTTGATTTCTATTTTTCCTTGATTGATTTGAAACTATTTTGGGGATTGAAAAATAATAATAAACCATAAATTATTATTAGGAAATTACCAGTTCTGATTAGAAAAAGTTATTACAAGATCTTGATTTTGATCTATATAAGAGATGGGTTCTTGCCCCTTCAAAAACTCCATCTGTTTACAGAAATAACTTTTTGATTTTTCTTCATAAGAGATGGGGATTGAAAAATAAATTTTTGATTTTTCTTCTCCTCCCCTTCCATTACTCTCTCTTCTCTACTCACTGGTTAGTTACTCTCTTTTTTATTTTGGAATTTTCTGAATTCCTCCAATAACTTCTTACTTATAAAAGCCCTAATTTTTCTTTTATTATAAAAATCTGACCAACTTTGGACCATTTGTTTAACCCATCCATTCACTTCTAGATCATGATTGAAAACAATCAGTTACTTGGTTCAAAACAATCTTGAACAATCAAAAGATAGAAAGAGATCAAAAGAATAAACAATTTCTAATAGAAAACCAAGTCCTTTTGATGAGTATTTCTTCCTAAATACTAGGATTAATTACCGTGTATAAAATCTTAATTTCTTTTGGTAAGTATTTCTTTGTACATGATTTTGGGTTGCAAGTATCTGAGTTCTGATTTATGTTTGTGAAGTTAATAATAAGAGGGAGAATATAAAGAAAAGGAAAAGAGTGAAACGTAAAATAAAGTTGAAGAGCTGATGTGTTTTGGATTTTTGACTTTTGACGACACATCACCTTGCCACTTCAGCTTGGGCGGTAAGTAGGGCGTGGAGTTGGGCGCCGTGTAGCATTTTCATTTTTTTTTTTATCCTTTGATTTACCCTTTGCCTATTTGGGTCCTTCTTCGCTAAATACGCGATTAATTTCTTAGTTCTTGTGTACAAGCTGATTTCTTAAGGATTCAAGATGTATAACATTACATATAACAGATAATTAAAACTCTAGTAATGTTTCATATTTATCATCAAATTATTACTCATGAATTAATGGTTCCCAAACACAACTTCTTAACTTATTTACTTCCCTCAAAATAATTTTACGGGTTTTTGTTCTTTTCCTTTCATCTCCCAATTACTCTCCTAACTCCAAATGATGAGTGCATCTAATCTAATCGATCAAAAGAAAATGAATGCATCTGATCTAATTAAGTATAATATTTGAGATGGCAAGATATTAGAAAAACCCATCATACATTTATCAGAACTAATATTATGGCTTGTTAATTTAATTTGGATCGTTTGAGTTCTTCATCTCCCCCTTCACAATTTCTTTATCAGTTAGAATAATCATTGGGTTTATTTTTTTCATGTTCTATTTAGAAACTCATAGGAAGATCATCTCTTTAATTACCATAAAACTCTAATTCTTAATTTAGGGAGCTTTAGAAAAAGATTATTCTAAGGTCAGAAATTAAAGAGATTAGGATACACATAACAAAACGTTTCTAATCCTTTTTTTTCCTCATGGAAATGCTATTTCGCGTCCCGAATAGCGCCCCATTTTACGCCCAAACTGACGTGGATGGCTTAGCTGTACAAGACCCACGTGAATCTTTCTGATCAATGTTTTATCTCACTAGATTCCAGCTTCGTTTTTTTTTTCTGAAATAATTTCGTATTCTTCTTCTTCATCGTCTTAAAATTTTTCTGAGGAAAAAGGGAAACCAATCTTCAATCAAAAATTAGTAAGATAAATGTTAGTATTTTTAATCAGCAAATTGATTCTCTTTTCTTGGTAATCTCTCTGGATGGTATGTAGATAGAAAATCCATTTAAATTCTAAATCAAAAAAATTGTTATCTGCTACCAAAATCAAATCATTAACAATCATAAAACCCTATACTTCATCATAACCAATTGTTAAAATTGGGAGTCCAATTTGATTTCTATTTTTCCTTGATTGATTTGAAACTGTTTTGGGGATTGAAAAATAATAATATACCATAAATTATTATTAGGAAATTACCAGTTCTGATTAGAAAAAGTTATTACAAGATCTTGATTTTGATCTATATAAGAGATGGGTTCTTGCCCCTTCAAAAACTCCATCTGTTTACAGAAATAACTTTTTGATTTTTCTTCATAAGAGATGGGGATTGAAAAATAACTTTTTGATTTTTCTTCTCCTCCCCTTCCATTACTCTCTCTTCTCTACTCACTGATTAGTTACTCTCTCTTTTTATTTTGGAATTTTCTGAATTCCTCCAATAACTTCTTACTTATAAAAGCCCTAATTTTTCTTTTATTATTATAAAAATCTGACCAACTTTTGACCATTTGTTTAACCCATCCATTCACTTCTAGATCATGATTGAAAACAATCAGTTACTTGGTTCAAAACAATCTTGAACAATCAAAAGATAGAAAGAGATCAAAAGAATAAACAATTTCCAATAGAAAACCAAGTTCTTTTGATGAGTATTTCTTCCTAAATACTAGGATTAATTACCGTGTATAAAATCTTAATTTCTTTTGGTAAGTATTTCTTTGTACATGATTTTGGGTTGCAAGTATCTGAGATCTTATTTATGTTTGTGAAGTTAATAATAAGAGGGAGAATATAAAGAAAAGGAAAAGACTGAAACGTAAAATAAAGTTGAAGAGCTGATGTGTTTTGGATTTTTGACTTTTGGCGACACATCACCTTGCCACTTTAGCTTGGGCGGTAAGTAGGGCGTGGAGTGGGGCGTCGTGTAGCATTTTCGTTTTTTTTTTTATCCTTTGATTTACCCTTTGCCTATTTGGGTCCTTCTTCGCTAAATACGCGATTAATTTCTTAGTTCTTGTGTACAAGCTGATTTCTTAAGGATTTAAGATGTATAACATTACATATAACATATAATTAAAAATCTAGTAATGTTTCATATTTATCATCAAATTATTCACTCATGAATTAATGGTTCCCAAACACAACTTCTTAACTTATTTACTTCTCTCAAAATAATTTTACGGGTTTTTTTTCTTTTCCTTTCATCTCTCAATTACTCTCCTAACTCCAAATGATGAGTGCATCTAATCTAATAGATCCAAAGAAAATGAATGCATCTGATCTAATTAAGTATTATATTTGAGATGGCAAGATATTAGAAAAACCCATCATACATTTATCAGAACTAATATTATGGCTTGTTAATTTAATTTGGATCGTTTGAGTTCTTCATCTCCCCCTTCACAATTTCTTTATCAGTTAGAATAATCATTGGGTTTATTTTTTTCATGTTCTATTTAGAAACTCATAGGAAGATCATCTCTTTAATTACCATAAAACTCTAATTCTTAATTTAGGGAGCTTTAGAAAAAGATTATTCTAAGGTCAGAGATTAAAGAGATTAGGATACACATAACAAACCGTTTCTAATCCTTTTTTTTTCCTTGCGGAAATGCTATTCTGCGTCCTGAATAGCGCCCCATTCTACTCCCAAACTGACGTGGATAGCTTAGTTGTACAAGACCCACGTGAATCTTTCTGATCAATGTTTTCTCTCACTAGATTCCAGCTTCGTTTTTTTTTTCTGAAATAATTTCGTATTCTTCTTCTTCATCGTCTTAAAATTTTTCTGAGGAAAAAGGGAAACCAATCTTCAATCAAAAATTAGTAAGATAAATGTTAGTATTTTTAATCAACAAATTGATTCTCTTTTCTTGGTAATCTCTCTGGATGGTATGTGGTAGGCTGAGAAAGGTGAATGCCTACAATGTTAACTGCAAGTGCACAGTGCTTATTGGAGGCAGGGCAAGTACATGTCGATCCACAGAGATTTGGGGTTGTGTAAGTTGATCTCAAGGCTTCACTAAACTGATTTCTAAGGGGTAACACAAATATGGTTTGGTTGGGTGTCGATACGACAAGGAGGAGTACTGTGAATCTAATCTAAGGTATCAAACAAGCAAGAGGTGTTGTAAACAAAAGGCTGAGAGTACTAGGGTGGTTGAATCCACCTTCTAATCCTCTGCTAAGGCAATGCAAATTCTCAATGTGTTCTTATGCCTTCCCTTGAAGGCATCAGGTAGATATTTGATCAACTGATTCCCTTCACTCACCTCTAGTATCAATGGTCTTCTTATAGTACCATTGATCACAGGTTTGTTTAAGTAAACAGCTAACTATAATCCTAGACAATACAAACAATAAGAACAATTTGAGAATTTAATTAACTTCACATTAAATCAGGGGGTTTCATCTACACCCTAGCAAGGAAAATTAGAACATCACAAGCATAAGTAAAACAAAAATTAAACTCTAGCTTGGTGTAACTGGCTAATCCTGCATAAGTTTTACATCAATTCTCAACCCTATTTATACCAAATTCTCTTCTAACACTCCAATTTGGAAATTAAATGCAAACCCAGACCTGTTCCCTCTTCCAATTCGGCTCTGGTAGCCATTAATGCTCTGATAGTGAAACCCTAGCTCCATCTATCTCAAACATAGCTTCTAGGGTTATGGGAGAAGCTATGAAGGAGATAGCTAGATCTAGCATGCAGGTGATCGCAGTCGTAAGCGTCAAAAATAAATTACACTTTCTTACTACTCAAAATATAAATATAGCAAGGGCAAGAAAGGATCGATCCCACAGAGAGGTCTAGGTTGTCAAATTGTTATGGTTTCCTAAATAAAATACCGAGGATTTTCTGATTTAAACGGAAATAAATAAAAGCAAAACAAATAAAAGTACACACGCAAATCAAGGATAAGAAGATATTGGGCATGGATTTCGTTTTCATTCACAAACATGGTTTCACCACAATAACTAGAATTGATATTTTAATCTCAACTTTTATCAAAGACCCTAGAATACCTTGATCGCAAGAATATCCCGCAAACCTCCTCATGTCATCAACAAACACATTAAAAGATGCGAATATGAATTCTACCTAAAGGAACAACCTAACGTGTAAAAGCACTAATCAAGTTTAATTCCCTAGATGCATTAGGTTCTATGAAATCAGGCCAATCAAAGCAATCGAACGTGGAAAGCGCACTAATCCGATTTAACAAAGGTTATGGTTCACATATGATCATAAGAATATATCACTACAAACTATAATCATATTTATGCTACTTATAATCCGAATTATCACTTTTGCGTATAATAACCCTAATCTAGCAATAAAGATGAAAGCAAACTCAATCGATTTTGCGACTCGACTAACAAGCATTCAAATCATGTAACAATATTCATAGTGAATCATAAACGATAATATGAGAGAAAACTAATTTATTGAATTAAAACCCATATTTGGAAATCCAACTTATTCCATAACCAATAATAAAAACTCTAGCTCATATTCATGGAGTTCATAACAAGAAGAAAGAGAAGTTTCATGTTTCTAAACCCTAAAACAAAGTAGAGGCAAAAGAATTAATAAAAAGATATATGTGTTTTGAGAAAGTCTTCTCTTTTATAGCTCCACTCCTTCCAAAATTAGGTTTTGTCTTCAAAGTCCATTAGTTAGAAGTCCACCAAGCCCACAAGTGAGAGAAACCCGTGTAGAAATTCTCGTCCCAAAAACGCTCACGGAAAATCGATCACGGCGGAAATCGGCCGGAAAGTCTCGTGTGGCGGCAAAGTCCACCCGCCACCGGTCAACGGGTCGACCGAGTCATACCGAAGTCAACGAGTCAACTCGGCTAGTCAGTGAGTCAAACCGTGTTAAGAAGGAGTCGGTCGGTCTGGGGTCGTGGTCGACCCAAGTCACCGTGGTCGGATATGGCTGGTCTTCTCGCTAGCCGAGTGGGTTATTTGCCGTGCCACCGCACATGTCGTGGTGTCTTTGCACTATCATTGTGCATCAAGACTCCTTGGCCAGCCATCTTGGCTGTGCAACCCGCAAATCATGTTCCTTCAGTAGATTCAAACCCAAACCACTAGTTCAAACTCAATCTGCAGCCTTCTTCCCGCCGCTACCAAATACAAACCAATTGATTCTATCACAAGCCACCGAGACAACAAAGATATACAACTCCAATAAAGGCCTGCACCCCATCAAAGAAACCACAAGCCACCACCACTTACAATGCAGCATGCCACAGCAACCACACCAACATCTCCAATTCCATACTTGTGCACCTGCAACACTGAGTTCAAGCCACCAAACAGAAATACCCCTTTCAGCCTGCATCATGTCTAACCTGTCAATTATAGCTCCAATACTTACACTGCAACATCTACTCAACCTCCTTCTCTGATATTTCATTTGGATAACTCAGTATTCTAGTGCTACCACCTTGCCATCACTGCCATACAACCAACCCATTTGATTTCCCTTGAGCTCAAGCTACCCAAAGATTACACCACCACCGCAACTCGGCCTGCAAGCATTCCACCATCCTCACATATTACCTTGAGCATCAGCAAAGACAGCTCCCATTGCAGGACCACAATCACCATTCCAGAGCAACAACTCCACCGCCATTACAGCCTTCTTCCCACTTCTTACGACTTCTCCAAGATTTAGAATCGCAATTCAATACCATTCTCTCATTTTCACCGCTATTATCAACACCAACAACATCCACTTGCTCTTGCACACTAGAAATGCATCTCATTCTTAAGCCAACATAGCTTCATACTCCTTCTACCAAGCATCACCTGCAAGCCATCTCCTCGCCCAATAAAACACACAATTCTTCTCATGGCAGCAAAGACTCTCCCGCAATTCCAAAGTGTTTCGGTTCAAATGTTCATCATCTCCTCGTGCACAAACCACAACACCAATAACTCCATCAAGCCTCTCTATGGCACCTTCCCTGCAACCACCTACCAACTCAAGAACCCATCTGCTCATTCAACACCAATTGCATAACAGCTTCACTGGCAACACCAGATTCCACCATCCACAGATCCAAATCAAACCCCTTCTTAAGTCATTGCAACTGCATCACCACCACAATTGCCATCACTGCCACTCAAGAGCCATTACCACCATTTGCACTCATCTCAGCTCAACTTGCATTACTACTACCAACAGTATCACAAAATCTCAATGTCTTCATTGCTGCAATCTCCATTGCCTCATCACAATCCAGCTCTTCCTTGACTCTCTATTCTTCACTTCTCGATTTCAACCAGTGACCACCTGAGCCATTCTCTCTAACCTGCTGCTCCAAGGCCATTCCAGCAAGCTCAGCTGCTAATTCTTATCTCTAGCTTCTGTCATACTGCTTCCATGTACCACCATCACCAGCAGTCACACAACCCAATGAGAGTTCAACCAAATCCACCAGAAGCTCAATCTTCTCAGAGCCTTCTCCGATTTACAACTTCATTCCTGATTTCAGATCAAACCCAGCCTTTCTCGACAGCAGCAGCGGCATATCCTCACTGATTTCTCCTCCAATTTCTCGATTTCAATCTTCCTTCATCTCGAGAGATCGACAAGCAACAAAGCCTCCAAAGCGCAAATTCCAATCATAACAAACCAGCATCTCAATCGCCACTGCTCTTCATTTCATTCCCGACCTGACTCTTCACAGCTGCAAAAACCCATCTCTGATTTCTTGCTCGAACCCTAACTTCTTCCACACTTAGATTTGAACAAAAACCATAACTGACTCTCCACCATTCGCTCAACATCTCTGCCTTGATTTCCCGATCTCAATTTGACAGCTGAACTCGTCAATCTCTTCTCACATAAATTTCTTCTCCCACTCTTGAATTCGATTCCATGGCTGCTGGTTTTTGTTATGAATGAAATGAATGGGAAGAAATCTCGATTCTGGGAAGGTTAAGTTGGCTGGATATTGACACCCCAATGGATAAGATAGGGGTCACCCCAATGGATATCCTATAACAGGTGGCTACCCCTTAACATCAATTGACTATTACTAATACTCCTTTGAGAGATTTGCCCCTGAAATGACAATTTTGTCCTTTTGGTTCAATTAGAGTAATTTCTACTCTTTTCCTCTGTGCGACTCCAAAATACCTAATAAACTCAAAAGCAAATATAAGTTACATAATTCACACGAAAAATAGCAAAGAAAGCGTAACTACTAGATAGTAAATTAGGTGTTTTAGACACCTATCAGATTCCCCCACACTTAGACTTTGCTAGTCCTCGAGCAAATCAAACAAAACAATTCAAAAAGATAGATACAACTCCGTGTCGTCGAGGCTACGGTTAATTTTAGCATAAATAACAAGCCTTTAAACCCCTAGGTGTCCCTAGTGGACGAGTTATAGTCTCGTGAAGGTTTACTAGAGATATACCTACAAAACCTATATTTCAAACTCCGTCTATTTGTGACAAATCAATGAACGAATCCAAAATGACTACAGGAGGAGGTACCTTGCAAATTCAATTCATATATTAGTAAATAACTCTAATTAGATAGTCGAACAAGCCACAGTACTCGGAAACAAACCACAATCACAATGAAAAGATTAAGAAGATGGATAAAGATGTAGATGTTGGCGAATATTCACAAGTGATCGATGTTTCCCATATCTGTCAAGGTCATTGCTAAGATGAACCTAATCCTATTGATTGAGCTTGTTGGTGTTGAATGCTACATCAAATCAATTGGCATATACAAGGGAACCAAGAGTGACTTTATTCAACACAATAATAATTTCTTCTTTTTTTTTTTTTTTTTTGATTGGATCAAACCGGATCCAATTTCTCTTTTTTTTTTTTTTTTAAAGACGGCATGATTAGATCTTTTAGATCCAAGCGCATGCTTCTTGTCGACAAGTACATGATAGTTGCCTTGGATCCTGCATTCCACGCTTGTTTAGGCGACGGAGACAGGGACTACGTTTCACACATACTGCTATTCCCAAGTGTCTTTTTATTCCGTTTTGGTCTAATTGGTCGGTCTTTTTTTTTTTTTTTTTCTTTTTCATATATATTTTTTCATCAATTTTTTTCTTTTTCTAGTAACTCAATCACTCTATTTCATCCTAGCAGTAATAACACGTCGATGTTTAGTGACCCACCAAAACACTTAGAGAACAATAGATAAATATGGAAAAATAAAAATAGAATGCGATATGGTGATATTCCGAGATATGGTAACAACTATCATGTTAATTTGTGATTTCTGAGCTATATTCTTCCCTTTTAGTTAATTGGTTCCTCAACTCCTGCATTCAAAATGGTTCCATCCACTAATGGTGTCATCCTAAAGGCACAAGTTCTAGATTTCGGAGTTCAAAAAGCACAATTTCTTTCTTGGTTTTTCTATTTTTATGATTTTTTTTTTTTTTTATGCATAAAACAAACTAAAACATATAAATGCTCCCCCACACTTAAACTTTACATTGTCCTCAATGTAAAATTGAATCGTCCAAAGAAAGTTCAAGGTGGGAAATTCCGCAAATGATATGCAAAAACAAGAAAATAAAGATAAAAGCAAATGCATAAAAATAAAAAGATAAGGAAAAAAAAATACAAACCGGTGGGTTGCCTCCCACTTAGGAAGAAAGTGTAATTTATTTTTTCCAAGCAATAAATGCATCTTCCTCAAGCTCTTCCTTTTGAATAGGTGATTGATCATTATTAAGATCAAGGCTCAAGTAATCTACACTAGCGTCATCAAAAGTCTCCAAAGGTTGGTTAATTTGTTCGTATAATTTCTCCGAATTCCTTTGAATTTCTCGATGTGATTCTTGCAACTTTTGTTGAAGATCCCCAATCATGGCGGACATCTTATCTCGCAAAACTAGAGAATTTCTCGATCATAAACAAAACTATCCTCCCATCCTTGTGATTGTCCACTTACATACCCGTCATAAGGTTGTTGATATGTATGAGAATATCCATAATGTTCTGTAGGAATTTGATCATAGCCAAAAGATTGGTTTTGATTGTATCCTAAGGATGGTTGGAAGTTGTCATAATGTTGAGGTTGAAAACCGTATTGATTGTTGTAATATGCTTGCTCTTGTCCACCATACATGGAAAACCGATACCTGAAATAAGATTCAAAAACTTAAGTTAGATACAAAATAGAATCCAACAAAGCAAGATTAAAGCAAAAAGAAAAATAAAAACAACTAAAATTCATCCGCTGCTCCCCGGCAACGACGCCAAAATTTGATGCGTGTCGTAGGTGCAGTCAAATTAATCAATATTTCCACTCAATTAAAAATAATATAATGGAAGTCAAGTTCGTTCCCACGAGGAGCAAGAGATTCTAGTTGTAAAAATTGTCACGGAAGGGGGGTGTAAAAAGCAAAAGAAAATAAACAAAGCAATTAAAAGATAAAATTGAAAGCAATAAGAGAGACAAGATCAAGGAATCCTTCTTCGTTCAAAACAATGAATCAAGTTATGTTCTTTTTTCTACTTGTTATTAGTCACAGATTATCACCAACCGTAGGATAGCAGGTCCGCTTAGCTAGCCCCAAAATCCCTAATTTCACCGAGTAACAGTCCGCTTAGTTATCAGATTCTATCCAAAAGAACCACCTTGAGGTTCGCTTACAAGATGTAATTCCCTGAATGCATTAAGATCTATGAATTTAGGTTTAGTACTAGTAGTTAAACTCGGTTCGCTTGGTTCACTTTCTAGCGTTGTTTCTACACACAATTGCTCCACGGAATCCCTCGCAAGGTCTCGTGTTTGCTACTTATGTAAAGAGTCAAGAAACGATTACTTATCCCCTAACTTTCACTAGCCTTAGATCAAATTAACAAATCAATTTAGTTGGCCACCCAAACAATCTATCAATCAATCATGAATGTCTTTAAGATCATTCCTATTAGTAAAAACAAACGATAATCATGTGAAAAACTTCAAGATAGAATTGAAAACAAAAACTCAAAACATAAATTAAGAACTAGGAATTCATCCTCAATCAATAAAATTAGCTACTCATGCTAAAAGTTCACACAAAGAATAAGAAAAGAAAAGTGTTGTGTGTGTAGAGAGGTGTGTAAAAGATGTAGAAAACTTCTCTATTTATAGGCTTCAATATTCTCCAAATCTTCCAAGGAATAGAATCCTTTTCCTTTAGCAATTCAATTTCCAAAACCAAGCCTTTCTCAACTCTTCCATCTTCTCTTTCCAAATTTGAGTCCAATTCTCCATCCAATTCCTAATCCAAGTCTTCACACCCATGAGAGAAATCCATAGAAAATTCTGGAATTTTGGCTTGCCGGAAAACTGGTATTATGGCCGGAATCCGACCGGAATAGTCGCCTGAAAGTTGTCGCCGGTGATGGAATATTCCATCCAAGATTCTCGTTATCATAGGTCAAACTAACAAATCAACCGTTAGTCAATGGTCAAAGGGGAAGGAGAGTCGGACTCGAGTTAGCTTTCGACTCTTCGCCTAATCGGGCTTACTCAATTTGAGTCACCGCTTACTCGGCCGACTTGATCTAATTCAGCTAACCGGAATCGGCCACCGAACTCGGTTGGGATCGGTTTTCATGGCCATGCGAGTTGACTCGCTGTAACGGAGAACAAGTAGAGTTTCTGCTATTTATCGATTTCCTGTGCCGAGTTCAGGCCTCTCTTCTTCCCTGTAACAAGCCTAACATACATCTATTGCATCTCAAGCATTCATTGACATCAACACCAAATTGTAATGCTTCACAACCCATATCATTCTATCTCATCAATACCAGGATCGGCCACCATCAGCAAAGACCACCACCTTGTCTCGACCCCATCTGCTCACGAGATTCATCCCATTTCCAAAGAAACCCCTACTTTCTTGAACCTCAGACGCCACCCATCTCTTTTATTTGTTCATCGATTCACAGTCCCATAGAAGCAGGAACGAGCTTCAGTTACATCTCCAATTCACTTCCTTCTTCTCTCTAACCCATTCGATCTTTGATTTCTTCGAACCCATTTCTCACCAACAGCGCCAGAACCCATCTGTTGTTCTTCATCGACCTTCAGTTTGCTCATCACAGATCGAACAACTCTTTCTCAAACCCTATCTGCTCTTCTTCAATCAATTCAGCAAGATCGATTCTTCTCTGCGCTTCGATCTACCGCAGTAAACAACACCCATTCCATTTGAACTCTAATTGATCCACCAAAGATCATCGATCTCATCTTCAAGAACCCAAAGATCGATCTCGTGGCGACTCTTCTTCAATCCTCAGATTCAAACACCCATCGTTACTCAGCAACTCTATCAATTCTTCTTCATCTTCCGTTTCCACCAGCTGCAGCTCGAGTTTAGTCTTCTTTCTCTATCGATTTCACCCTTCAATTTCATCTCTGAATTTCTCGGACAAATTCAATAGCAGCAGCCGCTTCTCTCTTGATTTCTGGGGAAGGTGAAAATGATTTGGGAGAAGATAGCCTTCTCGATCCAGGTTTGTGTGGCTTGGGTTGGATGGTTACACCGACGATAAATGCACCCTTTGGTAGGTGATAAGGGGCACCCTGATATCAACCACCTTAACCATGACTGGGCCTGGATTTAGTACTCCTCCAAAAAGAGAGTTGCCCCTTAACCTTGACTGGGCTCCAGATAGTGTTCGCCCATGAAATGACTATTTTGCCCTTTTGGCTCAATAGAGTAATTTCTTCTTCTTTTCCTCCGTGTGACTCCATAGTAGCTATAAAACTCAAAACAAGCGTAAAATACATAATTTACAAGAAAAAAATAGCAAAGAAAGCATAAACAATAGATAGTAAATAGGATGTATTCTACACCCTATCAAATTCCCCCACAGTTAGACTTTGCTAGTCCTCGAGCAAATCAAACTAAAAACTCACAACTTCAAAGCGTTCAAGCGTCCCAAGCATCCAAAGAGTTATGAGGACATAGAGTTTCGTGCATGCTAGTAATAAGAAGTTAGAAATACTAAAGAACATATTCTCATTCTTAAATGTTGAGTGAGAAATAACCACACCATAATGAGAGAACGCGTGTTTGAGTAACGATCAATAAGCATTTCGCCTCGACTTCGCCTCACCAAAAGGATTTTATGATAATTGCACTCAAAAAGACGGCTTTTTTATGGTTCTCACATGTGTGCAGGTAGGAATGAAGAGAGAATTCCTGCAACACGTTGAATGGTGGGAAGGACAACTTCCGAAATATTTTTAAAAACCCACATCTTTTATATTTTGAAAAACCATTTTTTCTCGACGATCTCTACGAAAAGGAAATCAACCATTATTATCGAGGATGAGATTACTTACTCACCTTCACATCCGATCGCCAATTATGATAACACCACTCTCAAAGATCCAATAAAAACGTCTTCCGCTCCTCGCCTTGATCTCCTTGGTCTTCGTCTTTCGGTTTTCAACTATTGATGATAAACTCTCGAATTTCACAAATCCTTGACAATTTGTAACCTTTTACCTTAAATCCTTGTCGCTTGAAACCTCCTTATAAATTTTCCTTCCCCACGGCTCATTAAATAAAAATAAGAACAAATATTTCTCTTGTTTTTTCTCTTTTTTTTTTTTCTTTCCTTTTCTTTTCTTTTTTTTTTTTTTTTTTTTTTGAATTTTTTTTTTTTTTTTTTTTTTTTGAAAACAAGAGAAATTAAATACAAAATAAACCATGGCCGTGGAAGAAGTATTTTACCACTTGATTCTTCACAACTTGTATCGTCTTGAAATCATAAACTTTCAAAAATTCTCACCTTTTACTTTTCTTCGCTCTTGTGAATAAGTCTTCATACTTGAATATAGAATTACCTCATTGTATTGCAAGTCCTCAACATATATGTAAAATCCGCTCATTTGTATGTTGCTTTACTTGAGTTTGAAATTTGCTCTTTTTCTCGTTCCGTTGCTTGCAAACCTTAAACTTTTCTAACTTTCCTTGTAGATTTTGATGTCGCTCCTTGTTGATGATGAGAGTGTTTCTATGGATCCGTTGTTGTCGAGAGAGAGAATGGTGCTAACTGCAATCGAACTACAAGAAGGAGGCTTTCATCTATAGACGTCACCCTCATGATTGACAAAATTAGCACTCAAGAGATCAAGAGTAGTGCTTCTATTGGTGGGAGGTTGGGTAGCTCACCATTCTACCCGGAATTAACGTACGGTGACACACACTCAAAAGAAGCTCTTTAGTAGATGGAAAATTTCTGGTCGGTGCCTCACATGATATGAATACGGGTAGTCTCCACTAATGATTGATCAAAGAACTCTAATAACGCATTTCTCCCTGCACCAAATTCGCATCACCGGCATGATTAAATCCATTATGTAACACTCAAACAAGCAAGAAATCCGAATGTAATTCTCTAACATTTCCAAGTTCAATTATGTCGGTCAAAATCTCTATGTAAACATACCTAGAAGTATGCTAGTGACTCTAAAATCTTTAAAAGTTGAAGTTTTTATGTAAAACTTTTTTTTTTATAAAATTTTTTAATTTTTTGTAATTTTTTTTAAAATACATGCTTAACCACTCCCCCACACTTAAACCTTACATTGTCCTCAATGTAATTGAATCGTCCTAGTAAAGTCAAGGTGGGAAATTTTAACATGATAAGGAACAAGAAAAAGAAATAACAAAAATACAAAAGGATAAGAAATACAAAACCTATGGGTTGCCTCCCATTAAGCGCTTGTTTTAAAGTCGACGGCCCGACTTAGCTCTTGCAAGATTCACTCCCCATATACTAACAATCGGAAAATTTGGGGATCCACCCATAATACCTGTTTTGCAAACAATAACTCCATACAAATGTTAGCACAAGAAAATAATAGTGAAATTATCGCTCGATTGAAATTTCCCCCACACTTATTCTCGTCCACACTCGGAAGTGTATAAAGAACATAGAATTTGGGAACTTCCATGTATTCCTCTTGGCAAACCTGCATGGTGTTAGCATCAAGTGTTTCCAATGGTGGATATTTAGAAACAAAATCATCCAAAAATACTTTCAAGCACATACATTCAAACCAATAAGAGGTAAAGGAGAAGAATCAACATGCAAAGGGTTAGACAAACCTTGCACAATTTCTTGTATTATAGAATCCTCTTCATCCTTAAAAATTCAAGTGAATTACTTACCTCTTGTATATCGTGGTCCTCTATTAAACCTTGCAACCATTCTTCGTCGTTTTCTACCTTAACCAAAGTCTTGGCATCATTAAAATCATTGGCAAGTTCAATTGGGTCTTCCACAAAATCAATAAATGTGGTTTCATCCTCTAGCATCATCTCTTCAACATTCTCATCATCGAATCGGGCCATTCTTCTCTCATATAATCTTCCTCGGTATAAATTGTAAGATCTTCTTGTGAGGGTGTTACTTCGTTTACAACAATAGGCAAGTGATATCCAAACTCCTCCTTTTGAATAGGTGAAGTATCTTTATTATGATCAGGAGTTGGAATAACTTCCTCATTGTTGCAACGTTCATACACTTCCGCGGACTCATATCTTTCCCTAAGAAATTTTTTCCAAGCAATAAATGCATCTTCCTCAAGCTCTTCCTTTTGAATAGGTGATTGATCATTATTAAGATCAAGGCTCAAGTAATCTACACTAGCGTCATCAAAAGTCTCCAAAGGTTGGTTAATTTGTTCGTATAATTTCTCCGAATTCCTTTGAATTTCTCGATGTGATTCTTGCAACTTTTGTTGAAGATCCCCAATCATGGCGGACATCTTATCCGCAAAACTAGAGAATTTCGATCATAAACAAAACTATCCTCCCATCCTTGTGATTGTCCACTTACATACCTGTCATAAGGTTGTTGATATGTATGAGAATATCCATAATGTTCTGTAGGAATTTGATCATAGCCAAAAGATTGGTTTTGATTGTATCCTAAGGATGGTTGGAAGTTGTCATAATGTTGAGGTTGAAAACCGTATTGATTGTTGTAATATGCTTGCTCTTGTCCACCATACATGGAAAACCGATACCGAAATAAGATTCAAAAACTTAAGTTAGATACAAAATAGAATCCAACAAAGCAAGATTAAAGCAAAAAGAAAAATAAAAACAACTAAAATTCATCATTCGCTCCCTAAGCATCGGCGCCAAAATTTGATGCGTGTCGAGGTGCAATCAAATTAATCAATATTTCCACTCAATTAAAAATAATATAATGGAAGTCAAGTTCGTTCACACGAGGAGCAAGAGATTCTAGTTGTAAAAATTGTCACGGAAGGGGGGTGTAAAAAGCAAAAGAAAATAAACAAAGCAATTAAAAGATAAAATTGAAAGCAATAAGAGAGACAAGATCAAGGAATCCTTCTTCGTTCCGAAACAATGAATCAAGTTATGTTCTTTTCTACTTGTTATTAGTCACAGATTATCACCAACCGTAGGATAGCAGGTCCGCTTAGCTAGCCCCAAAATCCCTAATTTCACCGAGTAACAGTCCGCTTAGTTATCGATTCTATCCAAAAGAACCACCTTGAGGTTCGCTTACAAGATGTAATTCCCGAATGCATTAAGATCTATGAATTTAGGTTTAGTACTAGTAGTTAAACTCGGTTCGCTTGGTTCACTTTCTAGCGTTGTTTCTACACACAATTGCTCCACGGAATCCCTCCGCAAGGTCTCGTGTTTGCTACTTATGTAAAGAGTCAAGAAACGATTACTTATCCCCTAACTTTCACTAGCCTTAGATCAAATTAACAAATCAATTTAGTTGGCCACCCAAACAATCTATCAATCAATCATGAATGTCTTTAAGATCATTCCTATTAGTAAAAACAAACGATAATCATGTGAAAAACTTCAAGATAGAATTGAAAACAAAAACTCAAAACATAAATTAAGAACTAGGAATTCATCCTCAATCAATAAAATTAGCTACTCATGCTAAAAGTTCACACAAAGAATAAGAAAAGAAAAGTGTTGTGTGTGTAGAGAGGTGTGTAAAAGATGTAGAAAATTTCTCTATTTATAGGCTTCAATATTCTCCAAATCTTCCAAGGAATAGAATCCTTTTCCTTTAGCAATTCAATTTCCAAAACCAAGCCTTTCTCAACTCTTCCATCTTCTCTTTCCAAATTTGAGTCCATTCTCCATCCAATTCCTAATCCAAGTCTTCACACCCATGAGAGAAATCCATAGAAAATTTGGAATTTTGGCTCACGGGAAAATCGGTATTATGGCTTAATCCGACCGGAATAGTCGCAAAGTTGTCGCCGGTGATGGAATATTCAAATCCAAGATTCACCGTTATCATAGGTCAAACTATGATCAACCGTTAGTCAATGGTCAAAGGGGAAGGAGAGTCGACTCGAGTTAGCTTCCGACTTCACCTAATCGGGCTTACTCGGTGATTCACCGCTTTACTCAGGTGACTTGATCTAATTCACTAACCGGGATCGGTCATCTGAACTCGGTTGGGATCGGTTTTCATGGCCATGAAGTTGACTCGCGAGAATGGTGAACCTAGCTGAGTTTCGGCTATTTATCGATTTCCGTGCCGAGTTCAGCTCTCTTCTTACCTGTAACAAGCCTAACATACATCTATTGCAGCTCAAGCATTCATTGACATCAACACCAAATTGTAATGCTTCACAACCCATATCATTCTATCTCATCAACACCAGGATCGGCCACCATCAGCTCAGCACCACCACCTTGTCTCGACCCCATCTGTTCACAGATTCATCCCATTTCCAGCAAACCCCTACTTTCTTGAACCTCAGACGCCACCCATCTCTTTTATTTGTTCATCGATTCACAGTCCCATAGAAGCAGGAACGAGCTTCAGTTACATCTCCAATTCACTTCCTTCTTCTCTCTAACCCATTCGATCTTTGATTTCTTCGAACCCATTTCTCACCAACAGCGCCAGAACCCATCTGTTGTTCTTCATCGACCTTCAGTTTGCTCATCACAGATCGAACAACTCTTTCTCAAACCCTATCTGCTCTTCTCTGAATCAATTGTAGCATCGATTCTTCTCTGCGTTTCGATCTACCGCAGCAACACCCATTCCATTTGAACTCTAATTGATCCACCAGCATCATCGATCTCATCTTCAAGAACCCAAAGATCGATCTGTGGCGACTCTTCTTCAATCCTCAGATTCAAACACCCATCGTTACTCAGCAACTCTATCAATTCTTCTTCATCTTCCGTTTCCACCAGCTGCAGCTCGAGTTTAGTCTTCTTTCTCTATCGATTTCACCCTTCAATTTCATCTCTAAATCTCTCGGACAAATTCAATAGCAGCAGACGCTTCTCTCTTGATTTCTGGGGAAGGTGAAAATGATTTGGGAGAAGATAGCCTTCTCGATCCAGGTTTGTGTGGCTTGGGTTGGATGGTTACACCCCACAGATAAATGCACCCACTGGTAGGTGATAAGGGGCACCCTGATATCAACCCCCTTAACCATGACTGGGCCTGGATTTAGTACTCCTCCAAAAGAGAGTTGCCCCTTAACCTTGACTCGGGCTCAGGATAGTGTTCGCCCATGAAATGACTATTTTGCCCCTTTTGGCTCAATAGAGTAATTTCTTCTTCTTTTCCTCCGTGCGACTCCATAGTAGCTATAAAACTCAAAATAAGCGTAAAATACATAATTTACAAGAAAATAGCAAAGAAAGCATAAACAATAGATAGTAAATAGGATGTATTCTACACCCTATCAGCGGTGTTGGTGTTGTCGGGAGAAGAGGATGGTGCGGGTGGTGATAGCTCTGCACTGGTCGAGGAAGAAGGTAAGGTGGTTCTCTGGTTTTGTCGGGAGAGAAAAGATGAAGTGAAGGTGAGGATGGGGGGTGTTTGGTCGATGGGTGAAGGGGTGGGTGGTTTCGGTGTTGAGGCGACGCAGCGAGTGATGATGTGAGGATGCAACGACCGTTGGATGCGGATGGGTCAAATCTCACGGCTCGTGATAGGACGGGCTTTGATTCGGGTTATGGGTCGGGCCTTGATTGCTCAAGCCCATATCTTTGTAAATGGGTTGCTACTTGTTGGGTTGCACTGGCGTGCGCGCGCGCGGTCGTAGCTTTCTGCTCCATAGACGCTCGTCTCCAATTTTTCGCTCTTTTGGCTCCTTAATTTCTCCGAGCTTTATTTACTTCCTAAAAACACAAAATTAATTAGTACAAGTATTTATTTTTGAAAACAGAGAAAATACAAAATTTGGGATAATATCTCGATTTCGAGCACAAAAGATGAGTTAAATGCCAATAAAAAGATGTAGAAATATGCAATATTTGGCACTCATTAAATACCCCAAACCTGAATTTTACTTGTCCTCAAGTGAAACAGTAAATTAAGAAATCCTAACTATACCACCTGTCATTTGGTCTCTCGAATGCATTTCGCATATGCACTAAGCCTTTAAACCCCTAGGTGTCCCTAGTGGACGAGTTGTAGTCTCGTGAGGGTTTACCAGAGGTGTACCCACAAAACCTTCTCCAACTTCAGAACGTAAAAGAGTCTCAAGCATCCAAGGAGCTATGAGGACATAGAGTTTCTGCATGCTAGTAACACGAAATTAGAACTATCAAAGAACGCATTCTCATCCTTAAGAGTTGAGCGAGAAATAACCATACCATATGAAAGAATTCGGGTTCGAGAGTGATCACAAGCCTCGACTTCGCCTCACCAATAGGGTTTTTATGATAATTGCACTCAAAAAGACCGCTTTTTAGTCTCTCATGTGTGCAGGCAGGAATAAAGAGAGAAATCCTGCACATGTTGAAGGTGAGAAGGATAACCTTCCGAAATAATTTCTGGAGACTCCACAGAGTTGTGGAGAAAAAGAATCTTTTTCTGATGATCTCTAAGAAAGGAAATCAACCATTAGCAAGGATGGGAATACTCACTTACCTTCTCAATCTTCGGTCTTCAACTGTTGATGATGAAGTTCTGAACTTCACAAAACAATTTGTAACTTTTCTTTTCAAATTTCCTTGTTGCTTGGAATTTTCTTCTTGAATTTTTCTTCTTTACCATGGTGGTACCAAAACTAAGAAAATAAACTACAATATATATACATTTTTTTTTTTTTTTTTGAGAAAATTATAAAAATAACAATAAAAACAATGAAACTACTAACTCCATGGATGAAGGACTTTATCACTCAATTTTCCACAACTTGTATTGTCTTGATTTCACAAACTTCATTAATTCTCATCTTATCTTCTTTTATTTGAATTGTTGCATGTAAACCTTGGACTATTTCAACTTTTCTTCAAATATTCTCGATGTTGCTCCGTTTCTTTGACGATGATGTGTTTCTATGGATCTGTTGATGTTGTTGAGCGAGAGAGAGTGATGCTAATTGCAAATCGAACTACAAGAAGGAGTTTTCATCTTTAAACGCCACCCTCATGATTAACAAAATTAGCACTCAAGAGATCAAAAATAGTGCTGAAAGTGGTGAAGTTGGGTAGCTCACCATTCCTACCCTAATTGACGTACGGTGACACACACTCTAATGATTTTTTAGAAAGTCACAAAAATGAAGGTCGGTGCCTCGCTTGATGTAAAAATGGGTAGTCTCCACTATGGGTGATCACAATTCTACTACCGAATATCTATACAACACCTAATTCGCCCTCCGGCATGGTTAAATCCAACTTTAACGCTCTAATCAACTAAGAAACCCGATTGTGTTCTCCAAGACTTCCAAATTGATTTATTTTGGCAGACTCTCTATGTAAACATAGCTAGAAGCATGCTAGTGACTCTAGGATCTCTAAAAGTTGGAGGTTTTATGCAAGTATTTACAAAGAGTTTTGAATTTTTGATTTTTGATTTTTGATTTTTTTTTTTGAAAATAAAAGACTAAAAACTCTATATGCAAAACACACCCCCAAACCTAAATCAAACATTGTCCTCAATGTGTCAACAGATGATAAGAATTTAAATATTCACATACCATGAGAACTATGTTGAGTAGAGAAAAGGGAAGAGATTACCGGTATGTCGGCAAAAGCAAGATTTAGAGCTTCATTAATCAAGGCTAGAATCCAACATTCTCAGCTGAGATCATATTGGATTAGCACAATATATACAAAAGAAGACTCAACCGATTCAAGATAGAAGATTTAACAAGACCTACTAGATTATATACAAGAAAAATTTACCATACACCAACAATCTAAAGAGTTGAGGATCAACCCAAAAGATGATATGCAAACATGAACCTTTACACAAATATAACATGAGAGTGCAAGTAAGATTGCATATGTGAACGATTTTCCCCAAACCTAAACTTGTCAATGATGTGTTTTTGAGCACAAAATCTTGCATTTTTAAAGGTACATCATGCACAAGGTCTAATTCAAAATGAGTTTTGTTAAGAATAGGCGATATACACATTCCAACTGTGGGCTCCTTAAAGGTGTTATACTTTGATGCAAAATAGTCCAAGAGGACTTGGGAAGCACAAAGCTCTAGGCCTAGATTAGGAACTCTCGTAATAGTTGGTTTAGGTGCAAGACCCTCGATTGTGACATAAGGTGCGGTTGGGCATGTCTAAGTTGTTCACATGTGTGAGATCAAGAATACCATTATTACTTACATCAATATCCCCAAGTCATCTCGCAAGTGCTTTAACATGCTCATGTTCACAAAACATTTCGACAAGCCTCGAGTCCATAATCATCATCTACAACTTCGTTTCATGCATAGGGATATCACAAGAAACTTCACACTGTGACCTAGGCCGAGAATTAGACACATCAATTATATCTACATGCATTGAATCATCCGTATCAACGACAATTGACTATCCCTAGTCAGATGCAAGTTGAATAACATGCTCACTTTCACGGTAACAATTGTTCAAACCCTAATTCATAGTTAACATCGCATGCATCTCGCAGATTTAGAAGAAACCTCATTCATGAAAGTCGGAGCAAAGCCTAATGTCTCGAGTCCACATGCTCCACAATATGTTCAGCATAATCATGTTCTTCAAGCATAACATAGTCATCATCATCATCATCACAACAAAAATGCATTTCCCTATTCAAAATTGTAGCATGTCTAGTGTACTCATTTACCTCTAGATTAGGTTCATTTTCAACATTAGTAGCTTGACTATGAGCATAAACACTAGTTTGAAATTTACTTCATCAGATGACAAGCATTTCATTTTGAAGATTCTCCTTTCTACATTTTATAAATGAATCGATTCATCCCTAATATCATGTAAAGTGTTCAATTGAAGGGGAGTCTTCAATAATGGGTATCCTCATTTCGTGGTATTCGGTATGAGGTTCACTATCGAAGGGGAATGCAGATGTGTTGCTATATGGATGATCATGCAACGCTTGTAATTCAAACCTAGCATTGTTTTGTTCGATGAGATTTTCTTCCACCTGATTGCACACAAGAGGTGGGAAGTATAAAATTGTTCAACTCCCCACCGTGGTGAATGATACATGTGTGTATGGTCATTAGGGTCTATAGAATACTCATCGCAACCTTTAAAAGGTTGATTATGTTCCCAATGACAACCAGCCTTCATAACCCGTCGGTAATTCATATCTTGGATGTTCATGGTATTCTCTAGATTGTCTAAAATCATGCAAAATATATGATTCTCAGCAGGATGGTCTAAGCTACCACATAAGGTACATGCATATATTTGATTGCCTAGGGGAATTAGTTTCGACAGATTTCTCATGTAATTGCATTTCTAAAGTGCAGGTTTGAGCTTCTAACTCGATCCAAAAGTGATGATTGTGAGAGTTGGGTCTGTAAAGATGTTCATTTTTACCTGTGATGGATGATACATGTGTGAATAGTTATTAGGGTCCATGTATTGATGCTCAGGACTATGAAAATTTCCATAACAATCCCTATAACTAGTGACATCATGGTCTGTGGGGGGTTCATAATATGAATCATACCCGTAAGCAAGTTCTCTGATGGATTTGTTTTCATTCCCAGTTGCAGACCAAAATCCTGACATGATGAGTTATCGGAGACACGGAGATTGAGAGATGCACAGTGATATAACAATTCAACTAGCAGGTATGTCACTCAAATACTCATGCACTGCGTTTGCAGGGTTTGATAAGGTTATGCAATGCAGCTAGTTCAGCAAGCATACATGAACATCAATCAACATTGTAGTTGCAGGAAATCCCACACTACAGCTAGGGCTGTCAATGGATACCGATTAGCCGACATCCGATACCGATAATCCGTTAGCCGTTACTGCTACCATCCGACATAGCGGTAAACGGATATCCGATACCGATAAGCTAACGGATAATCCCTTTCTTAACGAATTCAGTAGTGGAACCGTGTATTTCCGTTAGGTTTAGTTCCGTTATCCAGGAAACGCGTCATCGCACGTGTAAATTCTTATACCTGTGGTTATTACGTTTGGTTTATCTCATTCTTCACTTCAGTTTTATCGACACAAAGAGAAAAAGAGAGAAAAAGAGAGAAAACTAGAGCTGTTGAATCAATCATCGTCTTCTCTGCCTTAGAAATCATCATCTTCTCTGCCTTAGAAACTGTGAGTACTGATTAGAAACTAGGGTTTTCTTCTTCAATTTCCTTTGAGTTTAATTTCAATCTTCAAAACTCAATTTTGAATTTAGAGTTTCGAAATTAGGTTCACAATTTCGATTTGTGAAATTAATCATGTCCCAAAGCGAAAAGAGGAGCATCAAACCATGTTGGGTCTTCGCTGCATCTGTTTTTCAGCGGTTGCATCACATTTACCTTTGTTGTTGCATCCAACCAAGTTCAAGGTTCTGAATTAATTCAACACCTACTTCATTTACACCCGCATGGGCCCCAGAGAAGAAGAAGAAGAAGATGTAGAAGTAGATGAAGACCCGATTATAGTCGAAGAGAAGAAAAAACTGCGCCTTTCGCAAGGTCCGATGTATGGGTTGATTTTGAAAGGGGTTGGAAAGAAGAAAGTAAAAGGTGGGAAGGAGGTTGGGATACTAATAGCCGAATGCAAACATTGTCACAAGAGAATACCGCTCCCAAAGAAACCAAGGAACAAATTTCGCTTGCATTACCATGCCAAAATTTGCAAAGAAAAGCCGAGAATAAGAAAGGACAAAGGAAGATTACTTCATTGTCAAAACAGTAATGCTCAAACCAAGTTAGCCAATTGAAGTATGATGTTGTTGTTACTAGGACACTAGTTGCCAAAATGATTGCTAAACATGGTTATCCAATCACTATAGTTGAGCATCCTTATTTTAGAGAGTTTGTTAAGTCTCTGAATCCTACTGCTAAGCTTTACACTAGGAATACAGTTAGGGAAGACATCATGAGACTAACAACTGAGTTCAAACTGCAATTACAAGAACAATTTGAGAATATTACATCTAAATGTAGTTTAACAACAGATATGTGGTCATGTAAGCATACAAAGGATGGTTATTGTTGTGTGACACTGCATTACATAGATGAGGATTGGAAACCCGATTAAGAAAACACTAGCATATACTTTAGTGCCATCACCACACTGGAGAAGTTCTAGCATCTGTAGTGAAATCGGTGTGTCTAGATTGGAACATAGACAATAAGCTTTTTCTATAGTCACGACAATGCTAGCTCCAACAATGTTATGATGGAACATCTGAAGAAATGGCTTGATAACAAAGACTGTTTAGTTCTTAATGGGGATATGTTCCAAATGAGGTGTAGTAATCATGTATTGCACTTGATTGTTGGGTGGGGAATGAGAGTAGCTGCTCCATTTATAGATGCAGTTAGAGAGTGTGTAAAATATGTCAAGTCAAGTCAAGCTAGAAAAGAGAGATTTGAATGTGCAATGGCCCAAGTTAAGCTTCCTGCTTCAAGGTCTGTGGGTTTAGATGTGGATACCAGGTGGAACTCTACCTTTAAGATGCTAAAGGATGCTATTTTTTTGAGACAAGCTTTTGTTAGGCTAGCTGAATTGGATAATGACTTCAAGATACTACCATCTTCTAAGGAGTGGCAACAAGGAATACATATATGTGAATGTTTGGAATTGTTTGATGTCATTTCAACCAAATTTTCGGGATTAAGTATCCGACAAAGAAATTTGTATTATAATGGGGTGCAAGAAGTTAATAGATGCATTAAGATATGGGAATCAAGTGAGCATGAGTATATCAGAGACATGGCCAAGAATATGAGGATGAAATTTGATAGCTACTGGAAAGAAAGTAACACTTTGATGGGAATTGGAGTTGTTCTAGATCCTAGGTATAAGGCTAGATGGGTGGAGTTTGTTATGAAGAGAGTATATGGTGTCCAACACTATCAAAGTCACTATAACACATTTGAGCTTGCACTCAATGCTCTTTACTGTGCTTATGAAACAAACACCACAATTCCATATTATTATGATAGTGGAATGAGTTCAGCTGGAATGGAGATCTCTGCAGCTACAACATCATCACTTGAATTTGGTTATGATGATTTTATTATGGAAAACAATGTCTTTGAGGTTCAGAAGTCAGAATTAGAGACTTACTTAGCAGAACCAGTTCTTCCTAAAGGCACGGCCATTGAAGAAATGAGGTTTGATATCTTAAGTTGGTGGAAGAATCATGCTCCAAAGTACCCAACTCTCTCAAGGATTGCAAGAGATGTTTTGGCAGTTCCAGTGACAAGTGTAGCTTCAGAATCTATGTTTAGTATTGGTGGCAGGGTTCTCACATCTCACAGGAGTTCATTAGCTCCAGATCTTGTTGAAGCATTGCTTTGTTTGGGTGATTGGCTGCCAGATCTCACTCTCAGTGAGAGTGAAAGTTGTGTTACTGGTAAGATCCTATAACAACATATTTGCAGAGGGATAGTTGTCTTACATATTAATCTTTTATTTTCAATTTATTAGCTTATTGCACTGCCAATGGCATTGCCAGCTTAAAATGTCTAACACTTTTGATTTTCCTTTCAAAATGCAGAAGTTCAGGACTAAGGAGTAAGGTGGAATGCATTTGCAGATGCAGTTGGCACTTGGCAGTGGAGAATATGGAGATGGAGGAGGAATGCATTTGCAGTTGTTGAAGCAAATGGAGATGTCTTTTTTTTTTTTTGCAAAAAACATGGTTTTTTCTTTTGCTAGGAACACCTGAATATTCTGAACTTGTTTTCTTGTGTGGCATGAACATCTGTATGTCTTTTTTTTGGTGTGGCATGGATTTAGAAGCTGTTTTCTTGGATTTAGAAGTTGTTATGTGTACTTGTTCTGTTTTTTAGCCTGCGTTTTGTGGTTGTCCTGTGACATAGGATGGTAGCGGAAAAATATCCGTTATCCGGTAAGTCCAACGTAATGTAACAACGTTCTTGATTTTCTATTTCCGTCGGAAATTAACGGATAACGGATATCCGCTAACTTTAAATGGCAACGGCAACGGCAGCGGCAGAGCCTATTTCCGTTACGTTAGCATCCATTGACAGCCCTAACTACACCCCTCACTAGAATTTACTCAACTAATCCATTTGAAGATGAATAACTATAGATTTTATTGATTATTTTCTTGAAATGTTTTACAAAAGAAGATAGAATAGAGCTAAGAAATTACAATCACTCTCAATTTTCTCTCTCTTAATGACTTGCTTAACAATTCAAAAAGAACTCTCCCTACAACAAACTGACTCAACCCTTTATATAGGGTAGTACACTGGTGGATGACAGCTAAGCTGTCCTTTATTTTCGTGAACAACTCGCAAAGTGTCGCAAGTGTACATATACAAATTCTCGCGACACTCCTAAATCTCGCTAAGTCTTCACATTCTTCTCATGTTCTGGTTGTCGTCATTCATTGCGTCATTTATTTTACTTTCTCGTGACTCCCTCGCGATATCGTTATTTATTAATCTCGCGAAGTATTGATGTCGCGATATTTTGATCCTACAAACATGTTATGGCTATCAGACAATCAAGCAATTCACACTACAGGGAGCAATTCACACTATGATTCAAATATGCACAGATGCAACAGATGCTATAGCAGACGAATAATTTCAACACCTTACAAAATATTTGGTATGCCATAGAGTGTCAACTAGTTCAGTTGACCTCAGTCTTCACAGGTTAAGCATCAGAGATTATCACTAATAATTGCATGGCATATCATTCAAAGCATCAACGGGTTAACAGGTTAGCTCAATGTAGGTATGGAAGATCAGCAAGCGACTCAGATGCAAAGGTTCAGCACTCTCACAACACACCTAACATGGTGTATAGTATCAACAGGTTTAGTTGACAGGGTATCAACAAGTTCAGTTGATGTCAACAGGGTCAGTTGATGTTAACCAACTTGGTTGATATCAAGTGAATATGACTGGGTATGCTCACAGATGATCACACAAGGTCATCAACTGACTTTAGTTGGTCGAGTAGAACATGCTAAGGGTACAGGGCAGATGGTGTTAACTCACTCAGTTGATGTCAACCATCTCAATTGATATCAACCATCTCAGTTGATATCAACTTGGGCTTGCAGCTAAATTGGCTAACCAAGTTACAGCTCAATCTTTGACCCACAGTGGAGCTAGGCACATGTGCTTTGTTGAAGCCAAGGAGTTACAGCACAGAACACACAAAAACAAGTGAAAGTTCAGATGTTGAGCAATACCCAACAAAAGTTTTTATCATGCAAAGGCACTACAGGTGCACAAATTCAAGATATTGCAGGGATGGACAATGTTCATTCAGGCAGCTAGGTTATCAGGAAAACATGTGGTATATCATTCAAGGCAGAGCAAGAAAAATTCAGAGGTTTAACGCTGAACAATGGGGTTACAGCTCTGTAAGATCAGAATATCGCGACATCAATACCTTGCGAGATCAATAAACGACAGCATTGCGAAGGTGTCGCAGGGAAATAATATAAATGACGCAATGGATGACGACAGCCAGAACATGAGAAAAGTGTGAAGATTTGGCGAGATTTAGGAGTGTCGCGAAGACGAACACTTATACACTTGCGATACTTCGCGAGTTATTCCCGAAAATAAAGGACAGCTTAGCTGTCATCCACTATGTAATACCCTATATAAAGGGTTGAGTAAATCTGTTGTGAGGGGGGTTCTTTTTGAATTGTTAAGCAAGTCATTAGGAGAGAGAAAGTTAAGAGTGATTGTAATTTCTTTAGCTCTGTTCTATCTTTCTTTGTATACACTTCAAGAAAATAATCAATAAAATCTATTGTTATTCATCTTCAAATGGATTAGTTGAGTGAATTATAGTAAGGGGTGTAGTGTGGGATTTCCTGCAACTACATATGCGCTAGAAACAGGGACTGAAACAGGATTGAAGATAAAAAATTGCAGCTAAAATTATCCGAATCAATAAAATGAGAGAGAAAAATGTTAAATTAGATGAAGTAGAGAAGTTAAAAAACAAGGAATATGATGAAAATACGGAGTACAGTACAATTACAAAAGCAATGATTAATGAATTTCATGAAAATATTAGAGGAAGAATACATAAACGAGATTTTGAAGGGAAGAAGATTATAGATGGAGAGAAGACATCGTCTTTGAAAGAGTGGGAAAAGCAGAAAATAACATTCACAGCAGCAGAGGTACCTAAAGAGGGTTTGAGTCATACATCCCCGTTAGTGATCACAATAAATGCATGCAAAAATGGAGAAGAATCGGCAAAAGCAGCGGAAGAATGGGCAGTAAATAGAACCTTGGTGGATACAGGGAGTTTGGTGAGTATCATGTTTTACCATACTTATAAAAAATTAGGATATAAAGATGAAGAAATGATTTTCCCGGCATATTATATCCATGGTTTTGGTAAATCCATAATAAAACCTAAAGGAGAGACAAAATTACGAATTCTGCTTGGAGAAATTGAAACACATGTGACATTGAGTATAGTGGATATGGAATCGCCGTATAATGTATTGTTAGGGAGACCATGGGTACATGCAATTAAAGCTGTAGCGTCAACGTTTCATCAGTGTATTAAATTTCCTATGCCGACTGGAATTGGTGAAATCAGAGGGGATATTGATAAAGGAAGAATATATCATCAAATCGAAGTGAAGTATTATGAAGAACAAGTGAAGAAACGAAGAGATCGCAAGAAGATGGTAAAAGCAGCTAAGAAAGAAGAAGAGTTTAAAATTTACATGGTCAGAGCAAAAGAAGGAAAAGGGATACCTGGCGCAATCTCGCAGGATAAGGAAATGAAAGGACCAACCCCTATGGGAGAACCGAAAGCTAGTTATATCGCAGCAGAACAAACAAAAGAAGTGAATGTTGGAACTGAAGAAGAACCCAAGATGTTAAAAATTGGGACTAAAATGGAAGTAGATGAAGAAAGAAGAACTATTGATTTGCTGCGAGATTATAAAGATATTTTCGCGTGGGATATGGATGAAATGCCTGGTATAGATCCATCTGTGGCTTGTCATAAATTGGAAATTGACAGAAATGTAAGACCATTCAAACAAAGAATTAGAAAGATCGCAACAGCATATCATCCTCAAATAGAAGAAGAATTGCAGAAAATGCTAGATGCGGGAATCATTAGACAAGCAAAATATCCCGAATGGATAGCAAATATGGTTATAGTCCCAAAGAAGAAAAAAATGGATAAGAATTTGTATAGATTTTACCGATCTAAACAAAGCTTGTCCAAAAGATAGTTTCCGTTACGGATATTCCACAATTGCTTGAAGTCATGGGCAGAAACGAAAGGATATCATCTCTTGATGGATATAAAGGTTACAATCAAATTCCTCTCGCCGAAGAAGATCAAGAACATACTGCTTTCTTTGCTCCAAGAGGATTATACTGTTATACAAAAATGTCGTTTGGTTTGCGAAATGCCTAAGCAACATACCAAAGAATGGTGGAGAAGGTGTTCGCGAGATGGATACACAAAACATTAGAGGTGTATGTAGATGATATGTTAATAAAAAGTAAGAAAGCAAAAGACCACATACAAGATCTGAAAGAAATTTTTGAACAAATGAGACATTTCAACATCAAAGTAAATCCAGAAAAATGCACCTTTGGAGTTGCATCGGGAAATTTTTTAGGTTACATCGTATCAAAAGAGGGAATCCAAGTCGACCCAGAGAAAGTACAAGCAGTTCGCGATATGCCAACACCTGCGACAGTGAAAGATGTTCAAAAGTTGAATGGGTTACTAGCTTCGCTAGGAAGGTTTATCTCGCGATCATCTGATAAATGCAAGCACTTTTTCAACATTCTCAAAAAGGGATCAAAGTTTAGATGGACAGACGAGTGTGAGAAAGCTTTACAAGGAATAAAGGAACATTTAATGGATATATCAATTTTACAAAAAGCAGTAACCGGAGAAGAATTATTGATCTATCTTGCGACGACCTCGCATGCATTAAGTGCAAGTATTGCTGCGAGTGGACGCAGAGGTAGAGAAACCAATCTATTACATCAAAGAAACTTTCAATGCCGCGAAAGGAATTACTCAAAAATTGAAAAACTAATCTTGGCATTAGTTTACGCAACATTTAAACTTCGCATATACTTTCAAGCACACATTGTTAAGGTAGTGACAAAAATACCAATCGAATCAGTAATGAAAAATTCAAAAAGATCGGGAAGAGTTGAAAGATGGAATGCCCAAATAAGTCATTGCAAACTCAAATACGAAATATTATCTTCACCAAAATCACAAGTGGTCGCAGACTTTCTAGCAGAATTTCCTTTGGAAGAGGATGAACCAGTAGAAGAAATGATGGACGTAGAAGAAGAACATGGAAATCCAAAAGACTTGTTAACTGAGCCAAATAGATGGGAAATATTAGTAGATGGGTCATCAAATGGAGAAGGTAATGGGATTGGAATTGTTGTGATATCACCAGAAGGCAATAAAATGGCTTTTTCTTTCAGGTTAGAGTTTGCGTCAACCAATAATGAAACAGAATATGAAGCTATAATACATGCTTTGCGATTCGCAATAGAAATGAAATTGGAAAATGTGAGGATTACCAGTGATTCGCAATTGGCTATTCTCCAAATAAAAGAGGAATATACTACAAATGAATTATCTTTGCAAAAGTACAAGAAACTTGTTGACGAGCCGGTCATAGAGATACCGAAAATAAAATGGAGACATATATCAAGGAGAAACAATAGACTCGCAGATGCTTTTGCCTTTATATCAAGTATGATGACAGATCCGACTGCGAGAAATATAAAAATACAAACACTTTTAACACCCTCAATTAATAAAGAAGAAGAGCAGGAAACAGATATAATGCTAATAGAAGATGGAACACAAACACTTTGTGAAGAAGATTGGAGAACAGAACTTCATGCATACCTGATGAAAGGAGAAACACCAAGAAATAGATTAGAGGCACACAAATTAAAAAGCCGTGCAACAAATTATGAATTAAGAGAGGGAGTACTATACCGACGATCTTTTAATGGACCTTCATTCAGATGTGTAACAAGGAAGGAAAGAGAAACCATATTGAAGATGTTGCATAGCGGGGATGCTGGTAATCATAGTGGTGGAAGATCTTTAGCACATAAAGCAAAAATGCGGGGCTATTATCGGGTCGTATATGCATGAGGACGCGAAACAAATATCAAGGCGTTGCGAAGATTGCCAAAGACATGGGAAGAAGATACATGCACGGGAGCGCCATTAAATTCTTCAACAAGTGTGTGGCCTTTTGGAAAATGGGGCTTAGATATTGTGGGACCATTCCTACCAGAACAGACAGAGAAGATATCTAATTGTCTACCGATTATTTCACAAAATGGGCAGAGGTGAAAGCGGTACAACACATTCGCGATAAAGATGTTTTTACTTTCATATTTGAGAACATTATATGCAGATTTGGGATTCCAAAGACGGTTGGTATCCGATAATGGAAAACAGCTTTGAAGGACAAAATATAGAATTGCCGCTTAATGCATTTCGATACGATGTGGAAAATCAATCTCCTCTATATCCGCAGGCTAATGGCCAGGCAGAAGCGACAAATAAAACAATTGCAGACATATTAAAGAAGAAGTTAGAGGGATACAATAAAGGATGGTGCGAACAAGTGCCCAATGCGGTATGGGCTTATAATACAACTAGAAGAGAAGCTACAAGGGCATGTCACCTTTTGTTTAACATATGGGGTTGAAGCTGTACTCCCGACAGAAGTTATGATTCCAACAACAAATAAAGAAGCTTGGGAGAAAAATCTCAGTGCGGGTAACATTTTAATCAAATTAGATGAATTAGAAGAAAAAAGAGAGAGAGCACTACAACATATGGAGAATTATCTGCGAAGATTGGCCGAGAGAATATAACAAACGTGTCAAGATACGTGAATTTCAACCGGGAGATCTAGTGTCTGCGAGAGACACCAATATATCAGCGTGAAAGTGGTGGCAAATTGGAAAGAAAATGGGATGGACCTTATATCATTAAGGAAATAGTTGGCACGGGGGCATATAGATTAATGGATCCCGAAGGGAGAAATGTAGGACAAAGATTGGATAGACCATGGAATAGGTTGTATCTCAAGAAGTATTATCCATAAAAGATGGATGAAATGAAATGAATTTGGATGAAATGTTTTTTGACGAATGATGATTGCGAGGTTGAATAAAACAAAGAAAGATTGTGCGAATGTCTCGCAAGCAATACATTACAGAAAATGAATGATTGAATGAATTAACAAAAATGAATGAGTGAGTGAATGGGACGAACCTTTATGGCGTACACCCTAGTTCGCGAATGATATTTCGCAAGAGGCAAATGTAAGACCTAAAGTGCGTCATATAAGGGGGTATCTCTTGACATGGCTCAGGGGAAAGGTTACACCGCTCCTGGAACCTGAGTCATGGAGATTTGGGGCCCATGAAAGCCTATCCGGGAGAGATACCTTGGATTTCCAACTATATATATAAGGTTATACCCTGGTTGGACGCCCGAGGATCTCTTCCAAGGAGTCAGTGTATGCTCAAGGCGTCGGGGTACACGGTTGAGCCAAGAGTGCCTGGGGCATTTGAAGTGTCTCGGCCATTCTTGGCAAGTCTTGGTATATCCGCACTCGGCCCGAAGAAAACTCCACTTAGGGTGCAGTCTCGTAACCATAAACCATATAGGTATAAGGGATAAGAGGCTGCGAAAACAACCGGTTGTTGTTAAGACCAGGATGGGAGGAGCTAGTCTTGTATGGCCGATGTACGCCTCCTTGAAGGGGAAACGGGGAGAAGATAAGGGCGGCACCCTCCATTAGGGAGCCGATAAGTGTCAAAAGACGCAAATATCATGAGGCTTTATTTTCGCAAGGAAATTTAGGCTTGTCATATTTGTGCGATGATCCCGTAGAGGCAATAATACCGACGCAAGGATAAGGCGAGATCAATGGGTTTTTACATGAAAATGTAAAGACGTCCCGCGATTTCGTCGCGAAAGACGGCAATGTCATGGGATTTTACATTCGCAAGAATATTTAAGCCTGTCATATTGTCGCAAATAAAATATCTGCAGAGGCAAAAATACTTAAGAAATGATAAAACAAGGTCAATGGGTCATTACATGAAAATGTAAAGACGTCCCGCGATTTTGTCGCAACGAGGGGTGGCGAAATAAGACCTTTAATTAGGAAGGCAAAATAAGACCACACAATCAATGATAAGACAAGATCAATAGATTTATTCATTTGTGAAGATATCTGCGGTCTTTTCGCAATGATAAAATTTCAACATAAATAAAGGTAAGCAAAAACGCTTGCGAGAGTAAAATTGCAAATCTAAAATGAGATAGAAAGAGAAGATAAGGGTTTATTCATCAAGGGATTTGGTCTTTCCACTCAAAAAGAGTACTTCAACGAAATTGAAAAACATCCCAAGCAAAAAGTCATACGAAAAAGAGAGGAAGATATAAAATTGCAGGAGTAGATTAATTTTCTACATCTATATTGGCATTCTCAACAACATGAGATGATAAACGTTCCTCAACAATCTTATCAGCTTCATCTTCGCCAGTTGGAGGATTTTCATTAGAAATTCCTTCATTCGGATTCTTATTGAAAATTTCATCATTAGTGACTTCCTCGCAGGCTTTCATAATCATAATCGCTATCGGGAGAATCGGGAACTTCATCATCACTTACTTCCGTGAGGTGCGACAGATACAGGATCAAGAGATTTAGAGAGTAAAACATCATTCACAAGAACTTGACTTTAAGATGAAGTTGACGAAGGAGCGCTTTCGCTGATTTTTACTCTCTATATTTTTAAAATTACACATATAGTCGAATCTTCTTTCTGCCCTGTCGCGAGAATGCATAAGGGAAGTAACAAGCATTTTATTCTCCTTGCGAATTTTTGAGTGGTCGGATTTCAAAGCAGTAATGGAGGAGTGAAGATTTTTCTCAGAATCTGCGAAACAAAAAATAAAAACAAAAAAAATTTTATAACAAACAAAAATATGAAGGCCCGATAATGGAAGAATAGATGAGGCAGTCAACTCCTATGACTACCTTCCTTTTGCGAGATAAGATGCTGGGTTAAAGCTGAACAACTATTCTCCAGTTGATCCATGGCGTTGTCAAAATGATCTCCAACTAATCCTTTCAGACGAGCTCGCCAATTTTTTTCGTTAGAAACAAGTATGGCATTTTCTTTGGCAAGGGAAGAATTGGACTTTTCTAATTGGGAACATTGATCTTTGAGTTGGTTTGCTTTTACACTTAAGGTTATTCTACCCTGAAAGAGTTTATCCTTCTCGGCAGTAACTTCTGCAAGATGACTCTTCAGCAAGCGAAGGGATTGTTCTTGCTCTTTACATAATTTTTGACAAATATCATATTGCTGCGATTAAACTGCTACCTTGTTTAATAGAGTTCGCTTCTCTTGAGAAAGAGTTCCATTCTCATCTGATAAAGTTTCCAACTCTAGATTAGCTTTAGTCAAAGAATACGAGAGGTGAGATAAGTCATTACTTAACGAATCGTGTTTCTGAGCTAAATCAACATTTTCTTTAGAAAGATTATCTATTTGATCAACAGCATATGTATGAAGATTATCTAATTGGTTATATTGCTCCATCCAAGCATCTTTATCAACTCGAACTTCTTCAACAGTAGATTCCAACTGATATATATCCATTTTTCGTTTCTGGTTTAAAGCTTGAAGGGCGAACAAGGGTTTGAGTTTTACAAAAAAAAAAAAAAAAAAAAGGTAAAAATATACCTTTTAATTCTTCGTTCTTCTTGCGAAGATTGTCGCGATCCAATGAAATGTTGAGAAGGCTATTTTTTAAGACCTTACTTTCTTGCTCCAGAGATGTTCGCGACAATGTGTCAGAACCAAAATATTTACTCAGGGATTCAAAAACACTAGACCCAATAGGATCAGTGGAGGTTTTCTTCGCATCATTCATGACGTCTGATAAAGTTTTGAAAGCTACTTCTATCCCTTCTAAGTTTTCTTTGGTAAGAGGGATAGACTCAGAGGAGGAGGAGGGAAAAGTTGAATCATTCTTGGTTATAAGAATGCCAGTTGAAGAAACCTGATTAACAGGTGGGGGCGAGACAGAAGTATTAAGAGTAAAAGTGGAGAAAGGTTCATTTTGAAGAATTTCATCGACGAAAAATTCGGGATTGATTTGTCTTGCGAGGATATCGCAGAGGAGACGAGAAGAAGGAGTTGGTTTATTCTTACGAAACAATCGCTAGAGAGGGAGGATTGTCCTGCGAAGGCACTATAGGAGAAGTAATAAGTTTAAACCCAGGAAAGGAAACATGAGGTGCAACTGGTTTAGAATGGCGAGACCTCTTGGGAGATCTACCACCATTTTTTTCATCCTGCGAATTACAAGTTAAATAAGAAACAGAGGCAACAATATTGTTATTAAAAGAGTAAATGTTTCTTAAGTACCTTGCTACTCGCAGCTGCCTTTAGAAGCAAAGGATTTCGATTGTGAACCCGATGAAATGTTAGGGTTAAGTAACGGTGAATTTGGTCTTTGGGCTTGTTCTTCTTTGAAATAAAAATGGTAGGAGAAACATTAAAAGAAGAGTAATATCCAAATAAAAGACTACAATAAGAGAGATCAATCATGAAATAATCAAAATTAGTAAAATCAACAGACCTTGATGCCATAGAAACAGTAGCAGAAGAATTATGGCAGGAAGACGATGAAGAAGACGATGGAGGAAAACGGCAGAGAAAAGTTGCAGACAATAAAGAAGATGAAGTAAAAGAAGAGAATAATTTTCAAAGGGAAATCCTCTTTAAATAGATGGGAGAGGAGTAACCGGATGAGCCGGTAAAAAGTAAAATTTTGGATACGTGTAAATAGCCACTCCTAAATTCACGGAATTTTGTCGGTAAAAAAAATGGATAGAAAATAAACGGTGGCGACATTTCAAAATGATAATTCTCATGACATTCTCTCCTTCGCAAAGAAGACATAAGAAGAGGCAAGATGTAGGATCAGAATATCGCGACATCAATACCTTGCGAGATCAATAAACGACAGCATTGCGAAGGTGTCGCAGGGAAATAATATAAATGACGCAATGGATGATGACAAATTTAACATGAGAAAAGTGTGAAGATTTGGCGAGATTTAGGAGTGTCGCGAAGACGAACACTTATACACTTGCGATACTTCGCGAGTTATTCCCGAAAATAAAGGACAGCTTAGCTGTCATCCACTATGTAATACCCTATATAAAGGGTTGAGTAAATATGTTGTGAGGGGGGTTCTTTTTGAATTGTTAAGCAAGTCATTAGGAGAGAGAAAGTTAAGAGTGATTGTAATTTCTTTAGCTCTGTTCTATCTTTCTTTGTAAACACTTCAAGAAAATAATCAATAAAATCTATCGTTATTCATCTTCAAATGGATTAGTTGAGTGAATTATAGTAAGGGGTGTAGTGTGGGATTTCCTGCAACTACAAGCTCAGCAAGCGATCATGGAGATTATCAAAGATAATAACTATAAGGGTCGAGAATGATACCGCTAGTGTAAACCAGGTTTGCTCCTTTCCTTTTCCTCTTTTTTTTTTTTTTGGTTTTGAACAACAGTATTGCAGGTACAGATTGTGCTGCTCCTTCTTATGCCTTTCCTTGGGGTTGTAATGCAGTAGCACAGGTACCTACTGACTCAGAGGAGAAGTTAAGTTCTCAGAATGTGCAGGTTCAAACAATATCAATATCAGTATAAGCAACTGAGAGTAATTTACTGGATGACAATGAGTTCTTATGTTTATTTGGACTGACAGGGATTAAGAGTTACAACTAACACTAAGATGCAGGTTACTATAAATTGTGAAAGCTACAAACCAAAAGGCTAACAGATTTACAACCTGAGATATGATATGAGACAATGATGCGATTATTCTAATCGAAACCAGATGCGATTTTTCATGCAAGTGAAAGAAAATTTAAAAGTATAGCTACAACTACAGATGATGAGAACAACAAGCTTGAAATGGTACCAGCTACACTAAGTTACACTACAAAAGTAACTAAAATGGATTAAGCTATTGATGCAACATGTTATGAGATGATTACACTAAGTTACTCTACGGGGCAATGATACGAGAGATGCGAGCTTAACAAAAAGAACTGAAATAATGTAGTTTAAGTAACACCCACCACTACACAAGATTCAGCTATCACAGATAATGGTTTTAGTAATTAATCACAGGGATGTTACAATGCAGCTGAGTGGTGACAGATCAAGCCATGCAGACTTGAGTTCAAGCTAGGCTAGATATTGAATGAAATGGTAGGTGCAATGCACTGAGATGAGATTATGATCCTACACTAAGAGAATGTAGATATGCAGATATGCAATTAAGATAAGTTAACTAAAATGCAATGATAGAATTAACAATATGCAATAGAAGATGCGAAATGGAAAAATTCTGACTAAGTTATACTAATAATGACTAAAGACAACAATTCAAAGCATATATACAAGGGTGAACTGAAAATCAGTAAAGTAAGCCAATAATCAACACAAAGAACACTACCAAATCCCGCAATGGCGCAAAAACTTGGTAGGCTGAGAAAGGTGAATGCCTACAATGTTAACTGTAAGTGCACAAAGGCCTATTGGAGGCGGGGCAAGCACAAAGTCGATCCACAGAGATTTGGGGTTGTGTAAGTTGATCTCAAGGCTTCACTAAACTGATTTCTAAGGGGTAACACAAATATGGTTTGGTTGGGTGTCGATACGACAAGGAGGAGTCTTGTGAATGTAATCTAAGGTAGCAAACAAGCAAGAGGTGTTGTAAACAAATGGCTGAGAGTACTAGGGTGGTTGAATCCACCTTCTAATCCTATGCTAAGGCAATGCAAATTCTCAATGTGTTCTTATGCCTTCCCTTGAAGGCATCGGGTAGATATTTGATCAACTGATTCCCTTCACTCACCCCTTTGTATCAATGGTCTTCTTACGGTACCATTGATCACAGGTTTGTTTAAGTAAACAACTAACTATAATCCTAGACAATACAAACAATAAGAACAATTTGAGAATTTAATTAACTTCACATTAAATCAGGGGGTTTCATCTACACCCTAGCAAGGAAAATTAGAACATCACAAGCATAAGTAAAACAAAAATTAAACTCTAGCTTGGTGCACTGGCTAATCCAGGCATATGTTTTACATCAATTCTCAACCCTATTTATACCAAATTCTCTTCTAACACTCCAATTTGGAAATTAAATGCAAACCTGTTCCCTCTTCCAATTCGGCTCTGGTAGCCATTAATGCTCTGATAGTGAAACCCTAGCTCCATCTATCTCAAACCTAGCTTCTAGGGTTATAGGAGAAGCTATGAAGGAGATAGCTAGATCTAGAGACGTGGTGCAGGCGGCTGCTGGTGTTGGTGTTGTCGGGAGAAGAGGATGGTGCGGGTGGTGATAGCTCTGCACTGGTCGAGGAAGAAGGTAAGGTGGTTCTCTGGTTTTGTCGGGAGAGAAAATATGAAGTGAAGGTGAGGATGGGGGGTGTTTGGTCGATGGGTGAAGGGGTGGGTGGTTTCGGTGTTGGGCGGACGCAGCGAGTGATGATGTGAGGGATGCAGCGACCGTTGGATGCGGATGGGTCAAATCTCACGGCTCAGGATAGGACGGGCTTTGGATTCGGGTTATGGGTCGGGCCTTGGATTTCTCAAGCCCATATCTTTGTAAATGGGTTGCTACTTGTTGGGTTGCACTGATGCGCACGCGGGCTGTAGCTTTCTGCTCCATAGACGCTCGTCTCCAATTTTCTGCTCTTTTGGCTCCTTAATTTCTCCGAGCTTTATTTACTACCTAAAAACACAAAATTAATTAGTACAAGTATTTATTCTTGAAAACAGAGAAAATACAAAATTTGGGATAATATCTGATTTCTGAGCACAAAAGATGAGTTAAATGCCAATAAAAAGATGTAGAAATATGCAATATTTGGCACTCATCAGTATGTAGATAGAAAATCCATTTAAACTCTAAATCAAAAAAATTGTTATCTGCTACCAAAATCAAATCATTAACAATCATAAAACCCTATACTTCATCATAACCAATTGTTAAAATTGGGAGTCCAATTTGATTTCTATTTTTCCTTGATTGATTTGAAACTGTTTTGGGGATTGAAAAATAATAATAAACCCAAAATTATTATTAGGAAGTTACCAGTTCTAATTAGAAAAAGTTATTACAAGATCTTGATTTTGATCTATATAAGAGATGGGTTCTTGCCCCTTCAAAAACTCCATTTGTTTACAGAAATAACTTTTTGATTTTTCTTCATAAGAGATGGGGATTGAAAAATAACTTTTTGATTTTTCTTCTCCTCCCCTTCCATTACTATCTCTTCTCTACTCACTGATTAGTTACTCTCTTTTTTATTTTGGAATTTTCTGAATTCCTCCAATAACTTCTTACTTATAAAAGCCCTAATTTTTCTTTTATTATAAAAATCTGACCAGCTTTTGACCATTTGTTTAACCCATCCATTCACTTCTAGATCATGATTGAAAACAATCAGTTACTTGGTTCAAAACAATCTTGAACAATCAAAAGATAGAAAGAGATCAAAAGAATAAACAATTTCCAATAGAAAACCAAGTTCTTTTGATGAGTATTTCTTCCTAAATACTAGGATTAATTACCGTGTATAAAATCTTAATTTCTTTTGGTAAGTATTTCTTTATACATGATTTTGGGTTGCAAGTATCTGAGATCTGATTTATGTTTGTGAAGTTAATAATAAGAGGGAGAATATAAAGAAAAGGAAAAGAATGAAACGTAAAATAAAGTTGAAGAGCTGATGTGTTTTGGATTTTTGACTTTTGGCGACACATCACCTTGCCACTTCAGCTTGGGCGGTAAGTAGGGCGTGGAGTGGGGCGCCGTGTAGCATTTTCGTTTTTTTTATCCTTTGATTTACCCTTTGCCTAGTTGGGTCCTTCTTCGCTAAATACGCGATTAATTTCTTAGTTCTTGTGTACAAGCTGATTTCTTAAGGATTCAAGATGTAAAACATTACATATAACAGATAATTAAAACTCTAGTAATGTTTCATATTTATCATCAAATTATTCACTCATGAATTAATGGTTCCCAAACACAACTTCTTAACTTATTTGCTTCTCAGGAGTACTTCTGAGAAGTCCATCATCACTCTTTGCTTCTACTTCTGTATCCAAACGCGCTATAAGCGTAAATAGTATATTGACCGGGAGATTGAACCCTAAATTCTCACGAGTCCGACACTAAAACTGGGCCCCCTTATAATTTCTGGTGGTGGGCCCCCAGGGTTCACTTTTTATCTATATACCCTTGGTATCAGGCCCATTGAATAATACCGTTTTAAACTTAAAATATATACGCAAGCTTCTAGAAGCCCAACTCTGAGACTAATAGATTACGAAAATATCCCTCCTTATATACATAACTGTTACAACAATCCTGGCGTTATTTTTCATTCTCAGTTTTCTCTCTCACTCTCTTTCTCTCATCTAAAGCGGCCAAAACCAGATCTAGAAAAATAAATAAAAATCGTCTAGAAAAATCATAAAATGCCTAGATTTCAAATAGATTAAGTTGTAGATAGTATTACAGGAATTTAGAATATCAATTTCAACAGAGAATGAAAAGAAAAAATAAACTAGGGTTTGTAATCGATTTTTTAAAATCGGTTTACTATCATCTTCAGCAATAATAGTTTGAAGATACAAAGCAAAGGTAAACAGATATTATAGGTTTCGATTAGTTTGGTTTGAATTTGATTTTTTTTAGGGTCTAATACATCATTTGTTTTAAATATTAGTTTGATTTTGTTTTTCGTTTGAAACCTTAACTGCTACTGATTGATTCGTCAATTTTATTTTATAATTAAAATGATTTCATTTAACTGATTATGTTGCATGTGAATGATTCAATGATTTGGTGGATGAAAACTGATGGAGTTGTTGTTAAAACAACTTTAAAGGTAAAAATAAATTAAAAAAAAAAAAAAAAAAAAAATCTCACCCGCTCTTACTTCTTGTAGACATTGTTTCATATTTTTAGTTCCAAAGAAAAGTTGAAGGTGTTTCTAATATGATGTGTTGATGTTGATATTTTGATTGATTCATATAAAACCTGGTAGTTCTATAAATAGAAGGGTGGTGGTTGTATACAATAGTAGTGGCGGTGCTATGGTAGTTATATGAAAATGTTGAATGATTCAACTGTCAAATTGTTTTTATACATTATTTTATTTAGGTTCTGAAATTATTATGTTGATAGCCTGGGTAATAACTATATCTTAAGGATTTCGAATAGTTTTTGTTAGCTTTGAAGATGTGTTTTGCTTGAAATTGCTACGAGAACTACTTATATTTATGAGTCGTTGTCCATTAGTTTTAATTAGACCTATTCAGTTAGCTACAAGTTTTAGTATGTAACGACCTTCTATGTATTTGAAAATTGATTGATAGGCCCTGAGGTTTCAAAATTAGAATCATGCATATCATCTGTGTTAATATTGAACTTTTTTCGCGTTTCATATTTGGAAACAACTTGTGTTAGTTTCTCCCAAATTTGGAGACAACTTTCCTTAAGTTGGCTTCAGATTTGGAAACAACTCGTGCTAGTTGATCCCAAATTTAGAGAGAAATCGAGCTTTAAGTTGTAACTATTGTAAATTTTGTACAGGTATCGGACACAAATAAAAATGACTTGAAGGGGTGCATTACATCATAATACAGTGGTGTTGATATTAAGGAGGTCCTAAATTCTTTTCATGCTCCCGAGTTTCTTTAGATGAACCATGTACTTCTTTTCACTCCCATTTTTATTTGTGCTGCTTTTTAGTATGTAAGTTCCCATAGTAGAAACATCAGATTGGTCCCTTTTTTGAGAGTAATGCCATAACATTGAATTACTAGTATTTGAAGTTCATTTAGTGTGTTGAATTAGTAATATAGTTTGAAGTTTTATTGTTCAATTGTAGTTTATTGCTCTCAGATTTGGAGCCAACTTGAGAAGTTGTCGTCACTTTTGGAGACAACTTGAGCTAGTTTTCATAACCTTCAAAGTGATTATAACTAACTATTTCTCTTGCTTTGAAACAGATTCAGAAAAAATATGAAGAAATGACCAAAAGTAAAGGGCAAAACATGTAGAACTCAAGCACAAACCCAGGCATATTTCTCTTGACTGGTGTCTGTTTTATGAAACACTGGTGAAACATAAGAGTTATAACTGTGTAATGGAAGTAATGCATGCCAAAGTAAAGAAGAAAAGATTCAAGATGGCGTTCGCATCTTGAAGTTCTTTCAAGAAAATGGTAAATTGAAGATACAAAAAGACAGATGTGAGCTTGGGTGAAAGCTAGATTGGAGAAAAAAACTACTAATTGATACTCGTGAACTGATGTAAATCTGCAGAAACAATGCTCTTAAAACACACTCTTGATTAGATATAGTATATATGTTTGTCTTAGTTTAATGTTTTGAATGACATGATGGATAAATTTGATGTAGATAAAGGATTGTTGCAGGTATAAAAAAAACTAAAAGGTGATAGATAAAAATGCCAACCAACCCTCACAATTCTCATTTTTCTGGAACTAGCATTAGTTTTCGGAAAAAGAATGTACAAGAACAAGTTGTTCTAAAAGTATGGAGAAAATCAGCTAGCTCTTGGCGTCTTGAAATCCTCACGCAAATAGCACAAGTTGTCTCCAAACGGAGATGTTAGATCACTTGCTCGGGTCGAACTCGCAAGCGTTGCTATCTCAAGCTTGTTGTCAAGTTTAGTTGCCAAAACTATAAGTCTTGATTTCTAGTCTACTTATAGCTAAGTCTCGGATTAGGATAGAAAGTGTAGTTGAGCATTAGACTTCACGGCGTTCATCGATTGAAGACAAAAGAAGTACTAAGGGGAGCTTGTGGAAATTCATCAACAAAAAGTATGTGGAGACTTGAACTCATCTATCGCTCAAAAGTCTATCTACTCTATCTCCCATTTGAGAAAAAATTCGTATAGCTATATAGACTTCATATTATACACATTTGATATTTCGAGCTGAGTTTAACTCGCTTACATATTTCTCGAAATATGTGTTGGTAAGCTTTCGCTTTAACCAAGTTCATCTTATATTCTTGACGAAATTCAAAAGATGATCATGTGAAAATCGCTGGTAACATCTTACATGATTTGTGTGAGACAGTCATTTGATGTAGACTCGGAATGTTTCGTATTGATCATTCGATCACTTGAAAATTGCTTTAAAGCTAATAGTTTGTGTGAGACAACTATTCCCGTCTTCCGAGAATGTTTCAATGGTTGAAATAAGAGTTTAGAATAATTGGATATAAGCACAGTATGTGTACTTGCATATGTGTAATCCAAGTCCGGGAACCATGGTATGCATACCCCTATGCGTACTGTTTGGTTTATCAAGGTCCTGGAACCAAGTAGCATACCGAGTGCACGCTTGATCTTGGCGTGAGGTTCAAGTTAGGGACTTTATTGAGGTTGGTGGTGTGCGTACCAGTTCGCGTATTGACGAACCAAATTCAGTCCGGCCACTAAGGTATGCGTACCCGTTTGCATACCTGAGTGGATTATGTTCTAAAATCAGGTTGTTCATGAACTAATACATTTATTAATAAGGAATGCAATCTCTTGCAAACCGTGGCTATAATGTTCATGAATTGATTCGAGTGAATCAAAATCGATTTTGCTTCAATTGTGTCTTGTATACTTCTATGAGAATATAAACAATTGAACAACTCTAGAACTAGTTTCATTTGAGTCATTTGAACTAGTTATGGTTAAGATGAATAAGATTGATATGAAAGTGTTCATATGGATAACTTCGGTTAACTATTGTTGAGCCAACAAAGGTGCACACATTTAGGTATGGTTACCCATATCTAAATGAAGTCACTTTTCATTTGTGTGTAACAAGCTAAGTTTGATCTAACGGTTGAAAGATATTAGCTTGAGTCTAATCAGGTTTTCATCTAACGGTGAATATTGAATGCTTTGTTACCAAGGTAACATTGATTGCAAACCCTGATTTGAAGACTATATAAAGAAGAACTCTAGCAACTGGGAAACCTAATCCCCACACCTTCTGTGTGTTACTAGTTGCGACTAGAGTCGATTCTCCTTTAACCTTAGGTTTTTCTAAAACCCTGTAGGTTAACGACTTGAAGATTTCATTGGGATTGTGAAGCCAGACCCAACTATTTTATCTGTAGTTGCGTGTTCTGATCTTGCTATTTTCTATCGTGATTGATTACTATCTTCTCTAAGATTTTCTCGAGATTTAATCTCCGATAGGCAAGATAAAAAGTAGTCACAAACATCTTCGTCTCATCGTTTGTGATTCCACAATATCTTGTTTTGCTACCATACGATTAAGATTATTGTGAGGTGATTAATATTTCTAGGTTGTTCTTCGGGAATATAAGTCCGGTATATCAATTGGTTCTTGTTCACCTTTATTTATCAAAAGACGGAACAAAACTCATAGGTTTATCTGTGGGAGACAGATTTATCTATTCAATAGACTTTTCTGTGTGAGACAGATTGGATTATCAAGTCTTCGACTTTGGGTCGTAGCAACTCTTAGTTGTGGGTGAGATCAGCTAAAGGGATCAAGTGCGTAGAGTCCTGCTGGGATTCAAAGACGTAGGGAGCGCATTTGTACCTTGATCGGTGTGACATTGGTTAGGTCTCAACTACATTTCGGGTCAAGTTAACTTGTCGTAGGCTAGTAATTGTAGCGACTTAATACAAGTGTGGTGTTAAAATCGGACTAGGTCCCGGGTTTTTCTCGCATTTGCGGTTTCCTCGTTAACAAAACTTCGGTGTACGTGTTATTTATTTTCCGCATTATATTTGTTTATATAATTGAAATATCACGGGTTGTGCGTAAGTTCAATAAATTGTGAATCCAACCTTTGGTTGTTGATTAAATTGATTGACACTTGGATATTGGTTTTTGATACCGAGTCAAGTTGTTTCTTATATTAATCGAGGCTCACGGATTTCTATCTCGTTTGATTTGCCGATTACATTAAGAAATAGAGATATAACTCTTTTATATACTTTTCTTAAGATTGAGTTTGATTTGTCTAGTTGATTCTCTTGAAAGTATATTGGAGTTAGTCCATACAAATTTCTAAGCGCAATATTGGGTGTGGTTGTTAGACCCCGCCTTTTCAATTGATATCGATAGCGAGGCAAACACGTTTAAGACCTTATAAGTATGTGTTTGTAGCGATCTGACTCTATGGACAGCAGTGTAGTCAAAATCGCTCTCCAAGGCCGATTACTCGCCGAATAATCGCTACAGGCTATATGACCGAGGCGATTTCCGATTCCAAGCCATTTCTTATTTTTAGTGATTAAGGCGACCGATTTGGACAGATTTTTAAGCAAAATGAGCTAACGATTTTCCGAGTTGGCCTTGCAAGCACTAAAATAAGAAAAGAATTTTTTTTTAACCCCTCAGATGGGAGTTCTCAAATAGAAAAACCTTTAAACACTTGATAAATACGTTAAATATAACAATATTACAAACTTAATTACCTGGTAGTGTTAAAATTTTATTAATTTGGTACAAATCATGACTTATGAGCATCAATATATAAATTTTTAATAAATAGATTCCGAGTGTTAGTCCGAGTTTTGGTGATTTCCAAGTCCGAACTTATTGCTCCTCGCTCCAAGCTCCCCAACCGAGTAGGACCAAGGAACGATTTCGATTACTTTGATGGACAGTAGTGTTATCTCTGAAAATCGCATCACCAGAAATAAAAGCTCTGTTTCTATGAAATCTATTAAAGAGAAAGATTTATCAATCTCAAATATAGATGAACCTAGTGTTCAAACGAAACAGACTTGCACTGACAAGTGTTACCCCGATTACCTTTCAAATGAGTCTGACTCTGTTGATGAAAGGGAAGCATCCAAAGAGAGTGAACTGATTATAAATCTTGTTAGAATCAAGGCGATGGAATCAATCGGTTGAAAAACAATGTCAATGCTCTTATCGGTATATTGAAAGATAGTGATTCTAAATTAAAGGCCTTTAGCGAGGAAAACGTTGTTGCTTGCTCCTCACGAACCTTACTTGAGATGAAACTCAAAAAGCATGCCTTGGAAATTGAACATCTTTTGAGTAAACTCTCTATTCAAGGATGTTTAAAAGATTCCACTATACCAACCGCTTTTGACCCAATCTGTGAATTCGGTTCGGAAGATAAATCGAAATCCCTTCCGATTGGAAAAGATTTGTGTGTAACTTCCTATAATCAAGGAAACTTCACATCACTCGGAAGGAAGAAATCTCCTAACAACGGTGTTAAGTCTAATCACTCGTGTAATCGAAAGTATGTCTCTTTTGTGATTCAAAAGGACATGTTGAACGGAAAAGCAAGTCTAGGTTGAATAACAATTCTATTGTTCGACTTCAACACACATTGGACTTAATACTCAAAGGTGTAACTGACATTCGGATGTCTAAATCTATTGGTTTTAGTACTCACCCTGTGAATTTTTCCAGGAAAGTCAGTTTTACTTGCTCATCAAATGTTCGGACAAATTGTGACTCTAATACAATTTGGTCAAGGAGATTTCAGAAAGTTCCCTCTCAACCTTATGAGAAGAATGATGTTCAAGATGTGAAAAAAGTTCTTCTGGATGGAAGCAACAGTGGAGATATGAAAGACAACCTAAATATGATATTTGAGAGATACAAGGATCTTATCAATAGGCTGTCAAAATCCTTGGCACAAACTTCTTCTGGTAAGGATTCTAAATCTGTCTCGTATTTTGATGACAGCAGGTTTTATGATAACTTTTCACATCAAAAAGGACTATTTCCTAGAATTGGAAGGAAAAAGAGACTCATCCGTGAACACCATTCATTTAATGACCGTAAGACTCATACTTGTGCTATTTAATCACAAGGGTTGAATGCTTACTCATAAAAATCATGTTGAGTAAGAATTGCTAATAATCGGGTATACTTTCGGCAAAAATGCTTTCTGATTAGTTGAGCTATTTTATTATCGTCCATAGCTAAACTATTGTCCACAGACAACTTTTCTTAAGTATTGGCTGTGTCTCAAGAATCTCGTCGATTTTGGTTGTTTTTGAAAATATTTTTGCAACTATGTTGCCTGCTACTCTTGTACTCTAAATTTTTTCTCTGTTGAGATATAAAATTTATTGAGCCAAATTTTTGTGAAAGAAAATCTTCATGTAGCAGAAATGTATTGTTTTGCTTTGACGTTTTTTTTTAAATAAGAAAAAAAGTGGTATGTTCGGTTTTGTTTTTCGGTTCGGATTTCGTACGAGTACTCGTCTTACTTGTCACGAACTATCTTTAGAAACCCTAAAAGTTACCTTCCATAAGAAACCATTTAAATACCAAACCTATTAAGTCACGTACGCATACTCTAGGTTTTTGTAGTTTTGTCAAGAATGTCTTCACCTTCTCGCACTACTGGTTTTGCAAGAGGTTTTCTTGATAAAGGTATCGGTTTTGAGTCCAAAGAAAGGAAGAAAAGAACTATAGTAGAAGATGATGATCAAAATCCTAATGCCTCATGCTACTATGCCTATACTCACCAGGATGTTGAGAATGAGGATATGGTTTCTGATGAAGTGGTTCTTGATTTTCTTAAATACTTTGAGGAAGCAAAACTTCAACTCGTTGATACTATGAAGGGTCTTGATGTGTTAGGAACTGAGTTGAAAAAGGTTAATTCAGACCTTGTTCTCATGAAGACACATGTTCAAGATCTTCTCAATAAGGATATCTTCTCTGAAGAAGCAGTGAATGATGTCAATCACAAGCTCGAAGGTCTCAAGACTCGTGGGGGTTCCGGATGTGATCCTTGATTTCCGTTTGTGATCGGTTTTGATAGGAGTCTTTTGATTTTTGCTTGTTGTCTTTATTTTGTCTAGGAAACTTCTTATGAGAATTTATTCTTGTGTTTTAAGAAGGATAACTAGGGTTTGGAATAGCCATTATTATTAGTACACATAGCTATTTCCAACGATTTTCATCTTGCAATGTTTTTAGATTTATTTATTTAAATTCTAAAGTTTATTTGGAAGATGATTTTGCAGTATTAATCTTTATGGTTTTATATATTGCAACTTGTTATGGGATATGTTTGTTTGCGTCCGTGAACTATGATTGTCCCATATTTGCTCAAAAGTTAAGTCTATCATATGTCATTATGCAAATATTGATAAAAGATAGAATGAACTTTTGACAACAAAAGTTAAGCCTATTATGTCATTATGCAAATCTTGATGGAAGATAGGATGAACTTTTGTTTACAAAGATTAAGTCTATTATATGTCTCTATGCAAATATTGATGAAAAATAGAATGAATCTTTGAATATTCCGCAGTATTGGTCTTTCCCTGATCCACATCTTTGTGCAAGTACTGTGTGGCTCTGTAAGTTCTCTTATGTGAGCATTTCCGATTAAATTAATCATGGGTTCTCTTGTGGTTAATTTAATTGAGTATTTTGGATACAAATTCATGTTTCATGTGATTTGTTAATGTCCAAAGAAATCCTTCTTTTCTTGTGAAAGTAAGGTCACTCTTGTTGTTCTTTCGGGAATGACATTTGATGGGGAGAGTTCTTAATTGAACTTGTGCTTAATTGCCAAATCTTTGTGGGGAGTGCAGTTGTGGAATATTATAGGAGTTTTCTTGTATCTTTATTAACTCCTTGATGAATGCATTTAGTTTCGGCTATATGATTGCATCTAAACAAAGTTGATATGTTCTCTTTTGGTCATGAAGTATCTCTATGGAATTTTCATTAGGATCCCACTAGTTTTCGTACTTTTGCCAATTTTTATTGACAAAAAGAGGGAGAATTAATGTGTAGTTCACACTACAAATACATATGGTTTACATATCATTATGTAAGGGGGAGTGGTTTTCATGTGAGATGAAGTATTGACTAAGGGGGAGTGATACATATCACCATAGTATTGTTGTCAAAGTTGTGATTCAATTGGACTTTGATGTTGTGTAATAATACTATGACATTGTATAACAATGATTAAGAGATACTGTTTTCTCATTGTTATAACTACGAAACTTCAACAACTATGATGCTGAGTTGAACACATTCAGAATCACTGGAGTATTTAGAAGTGACGAAGATTTCGAGTAATGTTGAAGAACCAAGGAAATCAAGTATTTGGATTGAGAGCTACACAGTTTATTTATTTTGTATTCCATATGTATTGATAGTTTTGTCACTAAAATTGACAAAGGGGGAGATTGTTAGAGCACTGCTCGGTCGAACTCGCAAGCGTTGCTATCTCAAGCTTGTTGTCAAGTTTAGTTGCCAAAACTATAAGTCTTGATTTCTAGTCAACTTATAGCTAAGCCTCGGATTAAGATAGAAAGTGTAGTTGAGCATTAGACTTTATGGCGTTTATCGATTGAAGACGAAGAACTACTAAGGGGAGCTTGTGGAACTTCATCAACAAAAGGTATGTGGAGACTTGAAATCATCTATCACTCAAAAGTCTATCTACTCTATCTCCTATTTGACAAAATTCGTATAGCTGGATAGACTTCATATTATAAACATTTGATATTTCGAGTTGAGTTTAACTCGCTTACATATTTCTCGAAATATGTGTTGGTAAGCTTTCGCTTTAACCAAGTTCATCTTATATTCTTGACGAAAGTCAAAAGATGATCATGTGAAAATCGTCTGGTAACATCTTACATGATTTATGTGAGACAGTCATTTGATGTAGACTCGGAATATTTCATATTGATCATTCGATAACTTGAAAATTGCTTTGAAGCTAATAGTTTGTGTGAGACAGCTATTCCCGTCTTCCGAGAATGTTTCAATGGTTGAAATAAGAGTTTAGAACAATTGGATATAAGCACAGTATGCATATGTGTAATCCAAGTCAGGGAACCATGGTATGCATACCGTATGCTTACTGTTTGGTTTGTCAAGGTCCGGGAACCAAGTACGCATACCGGTACGCGTACTGGCGTGAGGTTCAAGTTCCGGGACTTTACCGAGGTTGGTGGTATGCGTACAAGTTCGTGTACCGGCGAACCCAAACTTAGTCTGGCCGCTAAGGTATGCGTACACGTTTGCATACCTGAGTGGATTATGTTCTAAAATCGGTTTGTTCATGAACTAATACATTTATATAATTAGGAATGCAATCTTTTTCAAACCGTGGCTATAATGTTATGAATTGCTTGAGTGAATCAAAATCGATTTTGCTTCAATTGTGTCTTGTATACTTCTATGAGAATATAAACAATTGAACAACTCTAGAACTAGTTTCATTTGAGTCATTTGAACTAGTTATGGTTAAGATGAATATGGTTGATATGAAAGTGTTCATATGGATAACTTCGGTTAACTATTGTTGAGCCAACTAAGGTGCACACGTTTAGGTACGGTTACCCATATCTAAATGAAGTCACTTTTTATTTGTGTGTAACAAGCTACGTTCGATCTAACGGTTGAAAGATATTAGCTTGAGTCTAATCAGGTTTTCATCTAACGGTGAATATTGAATGCTTTGTTACCAAGGTAACATTGATTGCAAACTTTGATTTGAAGACTATATAAAGGAGAACTCTAGCAACTGGGAAACCTAATCCCCACACCTTCTGTGTGATATTAGTTGCGACTAGAGCCGATCCTCCTTTAACCTTAGGTTTTTCTAAAGCCCTGTAGGTTAACGACTTGAAGACTTTATTGGGATTGTGAATCCAAGCCCAACTATTTTCTCTGTAGTTGCATGTTCTGATCTTGTTGTTTTTTATCGTGATTGAGTACTATCTTCTCTAAGATTTTCCCGAGATTTAATCTCCGATATGAAAGATAAAAAGTAGTCACAAAAATATTCGTCTCATCGTTTGTGATTCCACAATATCTTGTTTCGCTACCATACGATTAAGATTATTGTGAGGCGATTGATATTTCTAGACTGTTCTTCGGGAATATAAGTCCGGTATATCAATTGGTTCTTGTTCACCTTAATTTATCAAAAGACGGAACAAAACTCATAAGTTCATCTGTGGTAGACAGATTTATCTATTCAATAGACTTTTCTGTGTGAGAAAAATTGGTTTATCAAGTCTTCGACTTTGGGTCGTAGCAACTCTTAGTTGTGGGTGAGATCAGCTATGGGAATCAAGTGCGTAGAGTCCTGCTGGGATTCAGAGACATAAGGAGCACAATTGTACCTTGATCAGTCCGAAGTTAACTTAGAGTAGGCTAGTGTCTGTAGCGGCTTAATACAGTATGGTGTTCAAATCTGGACTCGGTCCCGGTGTTTTTCTGCATTTGCGGTTTCTTCGTTAACAAAACTTCTGGTGTCTGTGTTATTTCTTTTCCGCATTATATTTGTTTATATAATTGAAATATCACAGGTTGTGCGTAAGTTCAATCAATTGTGAAGCCAACCTTTGGTTGTTGATTAAATTGATTGACGCTTGGATATTGGTTTTTGATACTGTTCGAGTTTCTTATTTTAATCAGGCTCACATAATTTTATCTGTTTGATTTGCTGATTACATTAAGAAATAGAGATATAACTCTTTGATATACTTTTCTTAAGATTGAGTCCGATTTGTCTAGTTGATCTGTTGAAAGTATATTGGAGTTAGTCCATACAGATTGCTAAGCGAAATATTGGGTGTGGTTGTTAGACCCCCGCTTTTTCAGGAGCCAAGACCAACATAATTTTCCTACAAAATAAAAACACAGCCTAATGTAGACATCCTTACCTTAAAAAACAAAATATTAAACATTCATAACAAACTAAAAAATAAACTGTTTATAAACTCTAAGATCATCTATTAAAATAATTCAAGTCTTCTACAACATATATATCATCAATCCAGTCTTATACAACATAAATACTTCGCCATTTGAAACACAACTTGATGACGAAGTACAAGCAGCAGATGAAGTACTTGAACAAGCACCATATGAAGATGTAACAATAAACTAAAGATTTTAAGTCAATAAAAATAAATGATATACAACGCTTCATGAACACTGTAAGAATATTGAATAAGGTCTTCAGGAAGTCCAAGAATCTTTGGCAATGCTTTTCATCTCGCTAGTTGATGCCAACACAGAATGTGAGATGCTTAGGTTGCAAAACAAAAGGGATAATTGGTGTTTAGTACTCGGGTTTTGACCAACACTAGGATTTGGTCTAACATTTGTCCAACGTTAGGGCTTGGTACCTGGACTGGACGTTGACCCTAATTGACCGTCAATGACCTAACTTTAATTAATTTTGTAAATTAAAAATCTTCAAAATAGTCATATTACAAGCCTAGCCCTGAGGTGGGTCTAACATCCGAATGTTAAAAAGAAAACCATTTATTCTACGGCCGGGATGCAAAAACCAATAACCCTAATGCTTGAATATTTTTCCTCCGCCTACATACCCATTTCAGTCTTCGTCTTCTTCGTCTGCCTAAATTTTGAATCTCTCCCTCTTAGCAACTCACATGTCAAATTAGAGGATAGAATCACATCCAAGTTTCGTGTACTAAGTGCTTTCTGTTCTTCTTCTTTCTGCTCTTATTTGGTTTTGTTTAGTTGATCAATCAAGTTTCCCTGATTTCTATCAAGAACACCACAGCCGCAAACTCCATTAACTTCTTCCCTGATTTCTTCAGTCACAAATCCATGGGATCAATTACTCTCCCAAATCAAAACCTCAATTTCAATAAATCGAAACCCCGACTTCTAAATCAAACAAAACCCTAATTTAGTGATTCAAATCAACATCTCGATTTCATTAAACTGTCACCTAATTTTGAATCAAACAAAACTTTGTTTACTGATTAAATCATAATTTCAATTTCATTGAATCAAAACCAAAATCCCAATTTCCACCCCTATTTTGCTAAATCAAAACCCTAATTTTTGTAAATAGAAACCCAAATATGTGTTGTTATCTTCTTTTCTCAAGCGTCGATTAATTTGGTATTTGTTACATTGGTGGTGGATATCTCCCACTTCGCTACCTATGTAAATTGTGTTTTTACGGTCGAACATGACAAATAATTTTAGTTAAGAGATGAAGAAATTGACATGGTATTGATTTTTTTCTGCTGTTAATAGAAAGAAGCTGTGATGGTGTTTGTCCTGTATATGTTATTGATATTTTGAATAATGTTTTTGAGTAGAAGGTCATGTAGCCATTGATTTAGTTACTCCGGTGTCGGAACTTGATGGTGATGGACATGGTTGCATTGGTAGTGCTAGAGACACAGAAATGGTGATGGACCGATGGTGGTGATGGGGTTGGAGAAGGAATTGAAGATTAATATTGAAACCTAATTGATACACTGACCACCACCATCCTACAAAATTTATACTCAATTGTAGGGCAAAGTCCATTCATCGTGTGTTTGAATAAAGATGTTTTCTCCTGTTAAATTCTTATTTGGTTTGTGTTAGCGATGTTGATAGAGAAGAAGATGAAGAAGAGAAGGAAGGCGGTGGTAGTGATGGTTTTGGATTTTATTAATAGGGTTGTGGTGGTGAACTGGTGTACTCGTGAGGAAGAAGAAGAACTTGGATAGTTATGATGTAAATGTGGATAAAATTAAGGGCATGATTGTAAACTGGTTCGGTAATTATTATTTTTGGCAATTTTTTAATAACATCCGGACAGAATTCAAGAATTAAAACAGTCAACTCGGGTCAACGTCCGATCTGTGTACCAAGCCCTAACGTTGGAAAAATGTTAGACCAAAGCCTGTGTTGGTCAAAACCTGAATACTAAACACCAATTATCCCAAAACAAAAACTCTACAAACAACCATGTTTGCCTGCAAAAACACAAAACAAATCACCACATCAAAAAACAAATCAAATAATACTACTTAAAAAAACATAACTCAAACAATTTGTTTAGTAAAACTGGAGGTAACTAGCACAAGTTGGCTCCAAAAATGGAGATAACTAGTTCAAGTTGCCTCAAGAATCTGGAGCCAAAAGCAAGCTCTTTGCAATATCTAAATTTCAATTTCAATAACATTAAGACTTTAAAGTCCATCTAAGTTTATAAAATTCATTCCATTGTGTGCATAAACAAAATCAAATAACAAATTAACGTAATTTCAGTAAGGAACGAATGCAATTGACAAGAGGCCGCTGCCACCTTGTGAAAACTATATCAATGTTGCAAGTTAAAAGTTCAACTGCATATATAAAGAAAGAAATTGAACTGCATATATAGAAGAAAGAAAGTTCACTATCTTTCAAAAGTAAAACCACTAAAACCGGAAGCAATCATGTCTATATAGTGTTCTTAGAGATTTATTCAAATGCTAATTATCTCACATCAATAATTTTATGTGCATCTGAAAATATTCGACAGGGAAAGTACGAGTACTCAACCTTATTCGTGAATATCTCATGGTACATGTACCGGGTATGTGTACCCTTAAGACAAATATAAGTTCCGGAACATACAAAACTTTTTCGGTTTGCGTACCGGGTAAAGATACCGCTTAGGTTTTGTAACCAATGATTCTTCTTTTTGGTATGCATCCTAGGTATGCGTACCATTCCAGGTTCATGAGTTCACAGACTTTTGTAGTATGGATACCGGGTATGCGTACCACTAAGTCGTTGCCGAACTATAGCTACGTCGGTACGTGTACTGGGTACATGTACTACGGCTCCGGACGTATAACAGTTTTCCTAGTTTGTGAAACTGGTATGCATATTGTCATGTATCCAGATTTTCAGTAGTTCTATATTTCTCTCTAGATCAATTGAAACATTCCCAAATAACATCAATGACACATATCATTTTTCTAGGCTATTTTCGAATGATAATCTTGAATCATAATTTAGATTACAAACAATAAATTGCCCATAACCGAAATTCATCAAGTATGAACAAATGTTCATTAAGCTTAGTCATATATATTTCAAAACTAGTTACCAAGATAAACTTGACTCGGAATTCTTGATATGCTTACGATAGTCTAATTAGTTATGCGACAACGTCTCCTAGATAGAAATATGAATATAACTTGAGAAATAGGTGGTTCAGTCTTCACTTACCTTTTGTTGAAGAAATTTTCCAAAAGCTTTGGTTGATCTTCGCCCGGTAGAACGCAATGATGACTGTCGTGTGTTGATGGTGGTTTTTAGCTTAGGGCGAAAGCCGTAAAATTAGTATTAATGCTCCGGTATTCAAAATTATATATTTTGATGTATCTTCATTCCGTAAGGAATTTAAGAGATATATCAGAAACCTGGGGAGAGCCTGTGCCTCTCTTCTTTTATACATGTAGCTATATTTATGAGCTTCGCCTGGCTGAACTCAAAATATATGTATATGTATAAAAGTATTCACTGCGTAATGCAGTACCCACATACGTAAAATTATCAGAACAGTATTGGTGCATGTTGCAATAATCCCAGGTGTTCTAATATTTTATCATGAAAACTCAAGCTCCTAGATGAATTGCTCACTAGTATAGAGCCAATTGAGTATTTATTTAATGATATGTTCTTAGCTGAACTCTTAATACTGACTTGAAGTTCATGTTTATTCTTAGATGAGTAACATGGATTCATGTCTAAATTAAGATATGCATGAAAGACACTGCAAGTCGTGCCAACAAGAGTAGGTGTGCTACATGTAAGGGTAGCCAAAAAATTAATAATTTTGTTAACTGATAAATGCATATTTCACATATATTTGGTGTCAATTCCATGCTATTAATTGCTTATTTCCTTGCAAATTATTGTATATTATGTTTGTTTTCACTTATTTGTGTTTTATTAGATGAATCATCCAAAAGAAGTGAATTGCCACTTATTTGTGCAATAAAAGAAGTTAGCTACAAGCGGATAAGGGCCAAAGACCAAGTGGAACTCTTCCAAATCGAGGAGTTCTTGATATCATCGTGAAGAGGACGAAAAGATGAAGCCAACGACGAAAGAATGGAGTCAATCTGATATCGTATGAAGAAGTTACAAGCATTTGAAACGAGTGGAATTTGTGAAAAGTAAGACTGCATAGATTTGTTAAAGACAGACGAATTTTCTACTCATGGCAACTACATAGGGGGTGATAAGAGAATTGAATTGTCAGTCCTGCAAGATTGACAGTTGAAATGAAGTGTTAAAGGCACCCACGGGATTATTCAGGGCAACCAAGATTCATAGAAGTGAACGACCACTTCATTTTATTCATTGGCATCGGACATAAGAACCAGGGTGAGTTTGGGTTTGTGCTGAGATGATGAACAACTCAGTTTTGAATGAGATGATGGAGTAGAGGTCTGTTATGGGATGTAGTTTATCAACCTTAGTCATTTGGTGATCCCTGTGGGATTGAAGATAAATTGGTTTTCTGCTTTCGACGGAAGAAAAGGAAAGTTTGGTGGTGGACTATTAGGATGTGTAAGTGTGTCAAGTCAACAAGTCAATGTTGCCTTGACTTAAGGCCGTATTAGGATTGTGTTTGTCTCTTTGTTTTAATACAACCTTAAATACTCTGTAATAATCACTTTGTAAACTGTCTGAAAATATTTCTTTCTGAATAATATCAAGATTAATAGTTTCTCATGGTATCAGATAGTTGATCATGAGCCAAAATCAAAACCCTACAAACATATTTCTCATTACTCTTTTAGCACACATACAAGAATCAAACAAAATTTTCATATACTTCTTTTCACGATTCAATACTTGATAATCAACAATTTTTCATACAAATTCAAGATCTGGTTCTTCAACAGTCTTTAATCAAAATATTTACGGATCCAATTAATGTCATATTCAACAATTGTTTATCGAAAAAGAAAAGATATGGGTACCAATTCGAATTCCGTTGCTCAAATGGGTAATTCATCTGACTTTGCTTTTCCATTCACAAACATCTCAAATTTTGTTTCAACCAAATTAAGTCCAAATAATTTCTTATTGTGGCGTGATCAAATGGAAACTATCTTAATTTCCACTGATTTATATGGCTATGTGAATGGTGATATTCAAGAACCAGTTAAGCAGATCGAAAATGATGGTGTTTTAAAACTGAATCCACAATGGATTTTATGAAGGAAAATTGATTGTTTTGTTATCCGTTGTATGAAGGCAACTTTTACAGATTTTGTTTCTGCTGATATTTTAGGGCTTACTAATGCTAGGAAAATTTGGGAATTTCTTGAAATTAGTTTTAGAAGCCAATTCATGGAAAAAAAGAATATGCTTAGAAATCAACTGCATAATGTAAAGAAAGGCAATTTGACTATCATGGTTTACTTACATAATGTCAAGACTATAGCTGACTCTCTAGCATCAATTGGAGAAAAAGTTTGTGATGCAGATTTGGTTATGTATGTGTTAAATGGGCTAGGAAGAGATTTTGATACTTATGTTATAGCTGCACAAAATAGAGAGTCTCCTTTCACTTTTGCAGAACTTAAACCAAGGTTATTGAATCATGAGCAATGGCTTCTAGAACAACAACATACTGTCAGTAATACTTATGATGTTCAACATCCTGCTGCTTTCTATAGTAGAAATGGATCAAGTAATAATTTCAATGGTAATGGAAGAGGCAAATCCAGAAATAATGGAAGTAATGGAAATTTTAAATCTAGTTCTGGTTATAATTCAAGAAATAATGGGAATGGTTCATATCAAAGTAATGGTTCATATCAAGGGAGTACTTCATCTCAAGGTAATGGTTCATATCAAGGAAATAGTTCATATCAAGGTAGTACTTCTGGACAGGGGAATGGAGGTATAAGAGATTTTTCTACAGTGGATTGTCGAATTGTCGTAAAAAGGGACATTATGCTAGCGAGATGTTATTTCGAGATATCATCCACCAACTTTTCCTAATTATGCAAATGAAGCACAACATGGTCCTCAACATGCTTTTACTACTTTCAATGAAGACAATCCTTATTCTGATCCTTCTACTTTAACTAATTCTCATTGGATATCTGACTCTGGAGAAACTGCACACATGACTGGAGATGAGACTTTGTTACAACATACTTCAACCTACAAAGGGAAAGATCAAGTTCAAGTTGGCAATGGTACGCCACTTGCTATTACTTCAGTAGGTACTTCAAAACTTAATACATCTGCTACTAGTTTTAAATTGAATAACGTTTTGGTAGTACCTGATATAAGACAGAATTTACTATCAGTAGCAAGATTCACTAAGGATAATTCTTGTTATTTCAAATTTTATCCATATGGGTATGAAATTAGAGATTTACATACTCATAGTTTACTTGCTCATGGAAAAGTAGTCAATAACTTGTATCCTATTTTTAACATTCCTCATTCTCAGTATTATTTTTCTACTACTTTTTCTGCATCTTCCAGTATCTGGCATGATAGGCTAGGCCACCCATCTAGTCAAATTTTGAAGAAACTTCATTCTGATAATAAAATTGTTTTAAATACTTCTATTCCTTGAACTCCGTGTCATCCTTGCCAGCTTGCTAAAAGCAAAAAGTTGCCTTTTCAAATGTCCTTATCTCATGCACAAAAACCATTAGCTTTAATACATTGTGATGTTTGGGGACCTACCATTCCTTCTCTCCATGGATATAGATATTATATTATTTTTGTTGATGATTTTAGTATGTTTCATTGGATTTATCCAATGGAACTGGAATCTGATGCTTCCCAGTGTTTTCAACATTTCAAAACTCATACTGAAAATATGTTTTCTACCAAAATTTTGTCTTTTCAAGTTGATGGTGCTGCAGAACTTGTTAAAGGACACTTTCAAGTTTTATTACAGTCCAGTGGAATCAATGTCAGAATTTCATGTCCTAAAACTCCTGAACAAAATGGACTTGCGGAAAGAAAACATAGGCATATTACGTAAAATGGGAAATACCTTGTTATTTAATTCTTCTTGTCCTAAAGAGTTTTGGTATGATGCTTTCTTAACTGCTACTTATCTTATAAATTTTTATATTTTCAGTCTCATTTTGAAGTTCTTTTTGATAGTTCACCAGATTATTTTTTTCTAAAAGTTTTTGGAACAGTTTGTTATCCTCATCTAGCTCACTCAAGAGCTGATAAGCTTTCCCCAAAATCAGTAAAATGTGTTTTCATTAGTTATATCACTCTTCACAAAGGATATAAATGTTATAATCTTATTCTTAAAAAGCTCTATATTTCAAGACGTGTTGTATTTTCTGAAACAAAATTTTATTATGCTTTTACTAATATTGCTTCATCTTCATCCTTAGTTATTGATTGTGATTCTTTTGTTCATGAAGTTACTCCTTCTAGCACAATGGTAACTAGGTCTCAAAAAGGTATTTATAAACCTAAAGTTTTTCCTGATCATGTCTCTCATCTTTCTGTCAAGCATCCTATTTCTCCAAAATATACAAATTTATGGACTACTTTAAGTGAACCAAAGACTTTTAAGACAACAGTGCAAAATCCTAAGTGGCAAGTTTCAATGAAGGAAGAATATACAGCCTTAATGAATAATGATACTTCGGAGTATGTTGCTCCTGACCCACATATGAATATCATAGGATCCAAATGGGTGTATAGAATAAAACAGAAATCAGATGGATCTATTGATAGATTAAAATCTAGGCTAGTTGCAAAGGGTTATGCACAACAAGATGGAATTGACTTTAATGAGACTTTTAGTCCAGTTGTTAAGTCACCAACCTGTTAGAGTGGTTCTCTGTTTAGTAATTACTTATAATCGGCCAAAGTGAAACAATTAGATGTAAGTAATGCTTTCTTACATGGATACTTGGATGAGGATGTTAATATGACACAACCACAAGGTTTTCTTAATCCTGATTATCCTTCTAATTATGTTTGTCAACTTAAGAAGAGTTTGTTGGATTGAAACAAGATCCTAGAGCATGGTTTCATAGATTCAGTTCCTTTGTTGTTGCTTATGGGTTCAAGAAGTCTATCTCAGATAATTCCATGTTTGTGTATTCTTCTTCAACTGATATTCTTATTTACTTCTTTATGTTGATGACATCTTATTAACTGGTAGTTCTTCTAAGATGATTGTTGATCTTATTACTTTATTGAAGAAAGAATTCGCTATGAAAGAGTTAAGGGATTTGGCATTTTTCCTTGGTATTGAAGCAGTTAGACATAGTGACTCAATTGTCTTGACACAAAAGAAATATATATTAGAATTGTTAGCTAAAGCAAATTTATTGGATTGCAAGCCATGTGATACACCGGTGGTTTAGTCCAGTAGGCTTTATATTAATGATGGAGTTAAATTGGATAATCCAAGTGTGTACAGAACTCTTGTAGGAGGGTTGCAATATCTCACGCTTACAAGGCCCGATATACGTTTTTGCTGTAAATTATGTTTCTGAATTCATGCACTCTCCTTTTGATATGCATTTACAACTAGTTAAGAGAATTTTAAGGTATCTAAAGGGTACAATTGATATGGGTCTAACATTGAGGAGGAGTAATATTTCTAGTCTAAAGGCTTATACCGACTCGATCGGCCGGATGCCCCGATACAAGGAGATCTACATCTAGGGTTATGCGGTTATTCCGGGGTTCAAATTTGGTATCTTGGTCTTCTAAAAAGCAGCCCATAGTCTCAAAGTCTTTCGTAAGCCGAATACAAGTGTCTTTCGTTGTTGTCTGCTGAGTTACTGATGGTTTACATATTTGTTAGCAGATTTGAAGATTATTATTCAAATTTCTCGGATTCTGTTGTTGTGTGACAATACAAGTGCTCTTTCTCTGGCAACTAATCCTACTTTTCATGCCAGGACCAAGCATATAGAAATTCAATATCACCCAGTCAGGGAACTTGTTGAGGAAGGAATTCTAAAGCTACAACATATATCATCAGAAGACCAGTTAGCAGATATTTTTATTAAAGGCTTATGCTTTCCAGTTTTCTCAGTTATTGCATCGATTCTTTGAATCACTCTGGCAGACTATGCTTCACCTGCTTCTACTGTTAAAATTTCAGAAACACAATCTTAAGTGTTTTCTGTTAGTTTGAGTTTCTTTTTCTGCTTCTTGTTTTTTTTTTTGTCTCAATTTGATTATTGGTTCTCACGGTATCAAATTGAAGGGGAGTATTAGGAATTGTAAGTGTGTCGGATAAGTGTGTCAAGTCAATCGGTCAATGTTGACTTGACTTAAGTTGTATTAGGGTTGTGTTTGTCTACTGTTTTAATACAACCTTAAATACTCTGTAATAATCACTTTGTAAACTATATGAAAATATTTATTTCTGAATAATATCAAGATTAATAGTTTCTCATGGACTGATGGCTTATGGGTGTTGCTGGCGGTGATGAGAAGTAGTGGAGAAGACATCTGTGATGGAATGATGCTGAGTTCGTGTTGGTTGATACCATTGTCAGCAGTGATGATGATGGACATGATAATGGGTATTCTTGAGTTTGTGAGCCTGTGGTGGTTTTGGATGGAGTTTGTGATACTTCTGTAGGAGCAGAATATCGCAGCAACCTTCACTCGCGAATTATTAACGACGCAACTTAATAATGTCGCAGAAGAAATATTAGAAACGACGCAACAAATGACATTAGCTTAAATATGAGAAAGGTGTGACGATTCTGCGAAGAGTCAAGAAGACTTGCGAAGACTAACATTTGTAGACCTGCGAAATGTCGCAAGGTAAATCTGAAATTAAGGGAAATATTAGTTGTACATGAGCTATCATCCACTATGTAATATCCTATATAAAGAGAAAGGCAGGATAGAGAAAGGGAGGAGACACATTTTTGGAGAGGATACACATTTTTGTAAGAGAGAGAGAGATATTTTCTTTATCATCATCTTCCCCAAATAACTAGATCCAGAGCTCTACAAAATATCCATTAATGGAGATTGTAAATGTAATACTAATGTAACCTCAACAATCATAGTGAAAACCCTACCCCGTGGATGTAGATCACATTGATCGAACCACGTAAATTCTTGTGTCTCCATTTATAATTTTAGGATTTTATCTCTATTTTCATATCAAATAAGTTTAGATCTAGAAATTATTATCAAGATATGATGGGGTGTGTTGTGGGATTTCTGCAACTACATTTGGCACTAGAAACATGGAGGAGTAAAGGATTTATCCTTCCTGTAATTTGTTGGTTCAAGAAATTTCCATGAAGATTAACTCACTGTTCATATTTTTCTAGATCTACAAAGTTTAGGTTCAAAAATGGAAATTTCATGGAAGAAATCACACTTTCAGGGGAGTAAACATCATCAACAATTCAAAGATATGAAAAGAATAAGAAAAAAAAATAGTTTCGTGGTGAAATTCACTAAGAAAAGCAAGGTTTCAATGGAAGATTTCCATGTTCGGAGAAAAGCAAGAGGCAAATTGTCAAGGAAATAAAGAAAGAACGAAGATAAGGATAAGAACAAAACACCGTGATTTCTATCACAAACAGTAAATTCGCACAGATGGTTTGAGTTTGAGCGAATAAGCAAGAGGTCACGGGTTCGAATTCGCAGAGACACATATTTTTTATTTTTCAGTGGCGAATAAGAGAATAAAGAAAAATGTTATGGGTTAATTTCGTAGAGTGGTTCTTGAACAGTTGGTCCAGCGAGCAGTATGTGAGTTTGAGGTCGCAAGTTCGAATTCGCCTGCGAGCATATTTTTCATCTTTTTACAGAGGGAGAAAAAATGAATAATTTCGCAATATTGTTTCATTATTTCGCAAACAAGAGGTAGCACAGTTGGTCATCTATGAAATTAACGAGTTCAAGGTCGCGTGTTCAAATCCCAACAAATGTGTATTTTTCACATGGATTTTTCGCAAGGGTATTTCGCACAGAAGAAAGTAGGTTATTATTTCGCAGAGATAATTCGCAAAAAAGCTTGACAAAGTTGATCGAGAGGTAAAGACAATGAGCTTGAGGTCGCAGGTTCAATTCTCACCTCTCGCGAATTTTCGCATCTTTTTTGGACTACCAAAGAAAGACAAGTTTTAACAAGTGTGCGATAATTTCGCACAAGAGAACTAGCACAGATTGGTCGAGGCATTAATGCGAGCAAAGAGGTCGCAGGATCAATTCTTGCTTCTCGCACATTTTTTTTTGTTATGCGAAATTTCGCACGGATTTTGATTATTTCGCAAAGAAGAAAGTTGATGACTATCTCGCAAATTAATTTCGCAAGAGAGTGTTAGAACAGTTGGTATGGTGCGAGAATATGCAAGAGGCAGGTCAAGGGTTCAAATCTCATTTCTCACACTTCTTTTTGCTGCGAGATAATTATATTTTGTGCGACGTTTATACATTTCAAGGATGCTAGCTTCGCAAGCAAATCATATACTTCGCAAGAGACAACAACAACAACAAACCACAAAAGCTAAGTACCACTTTCCTTGAACATTTTACTTCTACAGAAAATAAAAGATTTTTGATTTGATTTACAAAAAAAAAAAAAACGATTCAATCACAAGATTACAAATATTACTAAGATTTCAAGATTATAAAGACTTCAAAATTACGAAGATTTCTAGATTTCAAAAAAAAAAAATTAAAAAAAAATCCAATTTATATATTTATCTAGAATATTTCTGTTATAGAAAATAAAAGATTTTTGATTTGAATCACAAAACGCGATACGATCGCAGAATTATAAAGATTTCACAACTACAAAGATTTTAGAATTATAATGTATTAGAATTTCTCTTGAATATTTACTTTGCATCAAATGATATGATATTATGAGAATGAATGAAAGAAATGACAGAAATGAAAGAATGAGTGAAAGAAATGACAGAAATGAAGGAATGAATGAAATGATGAAAGAATGAAGACATGCGAAAATTTCGCATAGAAAATGACAAGAGATTATCAAAGATCAGCGAAATTACAAAAGAGCTTATATGCGTAAGAATCAACAAAATAACCGAGATAGAGGCGAACCTACTATGGCGAAATCAAAATTTTGCAAGAGGAAAATGTACCTAAAGTGCGTCATAGTAGGGGGTACCTATTACACATGAAGAAGAATTAACAAAATAATAAGAATGGGACGAACCTTTATGGCGTACACCCTAGTTCGCAAATTATATTTCGCAAGAGGCAAATGTAAGACCTAAAGTGCGTCATATAAGGGGGTATCTCTTGACATGGCTCAGGGAAAAGGTTACACCGCCCCTGGAACCTGAGTCATGGAGATTTGGGGTCAATAAAGCCCATCCGGGAGAGGTACCTTGGATTTCCAACTATATATGGTTATACCTGGTTGGACGACCGAGGGTCTCTTCTAAGGAGTCGGCGTATGCTCAAGGCGCCGAGGTACACGGTTGAGCCAAGAGTGCCGGGGCATTTGAAGTGTCTCGGCCATTCTTGGCAAGTCTTGGCACATGCCGCACTCGGCCCGAAGAAAACTCCACTTAGGGTGCGATCTAAGTAACCATAAGCCCTATAGGTATAAGGGATAAGAGGTGCGAAAACAACTGGTTGTTGTTAAGACCGGATGGGAGGAGCTAGTCTTGTATGGCCGATGTACGCCTCCTTGAAGGGGCAACCGAGGAGATGATAAGGCGGCACCCTCCATTAGAGCCGATAAGTGTCTTATGACGCAAATGTCATGAGGCTCTATTTTCGTAAGAAAATTTAGGCTTGTCATATTTGTGCGATGATCCTGAAGAGGCAATAATACTAACGCGAGGGTAAGACGAGATCAATGGGTCTTTACATGAAAGTGTAAAAGACGTCCCGCGATTTCGTCGCAAGACTGGGCCTTTACAAGCAATGTCATGGGGATTTATTTTTGCAAGAAAATTTAGGCTGTCATATTGTCGCAAGAAAAATATCCTATGGCAGAGGAAATAATACTAAAGAAATGATAAGACAAGATCAATGGGTCATTACATGAAAGTGTGAAGATGTCCTGCGATTTTGTCGCAAGACGGCAATGTCATGGGACTTTATGTTCGCAAGAATATTTAGGCTCATCATATTGTCGCAATAATGAGAGGTGGCAAAATAAGACCTTTAACTAGGAAGGCAAAATAAGACCACACAAGAGAAATGATAACGCAAGGTCAATGGGTCATTACCTGAAAATGTAAAGACGTCCCGCGATCTTGTCGCAATGACAAATTCAAAGAAACATCGCAAGATTATGCTTAATCTTCCATTTGAATACAAATAATGAGGAATAAGCAAGTGGAGACAAAAAAGCAAGAGAAATGAAGCACAAGCAAAAGAACAATGGGAGGAACAATAAATACGCAAAGAGTAATGCATATACTAGAGACAAAATCAGAGAAATGAAGAATGGAAGCGATTTAAAGCTACATCAATTTTAAAGCGGAAAAATGAGCTAAGTAACACAAACATTAGCCATACATTGCAATAGATAAGCATTCTAATCATATAAGCATCACATTTGCATCATGAAAGCATCGCATACGCATTTCATGGCATAAACATCGCATATACATTTCATAACATAAGCATTAGATTCGCACAAGTATTTTATAAAATTTTACAGAATAATATCGCAAAATTATTCAGAATTTCGTAGAATTCTTCAGAATTTCGCATGATTATTCATAATTTCGTAGGATGTGATTATTTCACAAGATGTGATTATTCCGCTCAATTATTTCACACAATTATAAGCAGCTTGAAGATATTATACTATCGCATGAGCACAAAACATGAGACAGAGGCAAAATAAGAATGCAAAAACAATTCGCTCAATCAACACTTTCTCAAGGATTCTACCCTCATAGATAAAGAACAGAGGCAACTATGGATAACCAAGAAAACATTTTATGTTTTATGTTCTTCATCTTCTTGGCAAGAATCATTTCCAAAGTGGATGTTTACTAATGAATAGCAAGAATCCTCATCAAAAATGGAATAATAAATTCGCATGAACAGAGGCAATACTTCTTATTCGCAATCAAGGAAGGATACTTCTTATACTTCTCAAAGGATACTTCATACTTCTTATATATTTCGAGGATTGAGTACTTCTTATACTTCTTCAAAGATACTTCATACTTCGCATACTTCAAGGATACTTCATACTTCGCATACTTCAAGGATACTTCATACTTCGTATACTTCGGGATGATACTTCTAATTACTTCTCAAAGCTTTTAACTTCGCAAAAGAATAGAGGCAAGTACGCACTTTTCAAGTCCAAGTATTCTTTCGCTCGTTCCTTCATCATCAAAGATCAAAGACTACTCCAACAACACATATCTCAATCCAACAACTACAACAACTCGATTTTTTCCTGAAGATCGCTCTTCAAGCAATATTCAAGAAAAAAGAGGCAAGATGTAGGAGCAAAATATCGCAGCAACCTTCACTCGCGAATTATTAACGACGCAACTTAATAATGTCGCGGAAGAAATATTAGAAACGACGCAACAAATAACATTAGCTTAAATATGAGAAAGGTGTGACGATTCTGCGAAGAGTCAAGAAGACTTGCGAAGACTAACATTTGTAGACTGCGAAATGTCGCAAGGTAAATCCGAAATTAAGGGAAATATTAGTTGTACATGAGCTGTCATCCACTATGTAATATCCTATATAAAGAGAAAGGTGGGGAGAGAGAAAGGGAGGAGACACATTTTTGGAGAGGATACACATTTTTGTAAGAGAGAGAGAGAGATATTTTCTTTATCATCTTCTTCCCCAAATAATTAGATCTAGAGCTGTACAAAATATCCATTAATGGAGATTGTAAATGTAATACTAATGTAACCTCAACAATCATAGTGAAAAACCCTACCCCGTGGATGTAGATCACATTGATCGAACCACGTAAATTCTTGTGTCTCCATTTATAATTTTAGGATTTTTATCTCTATTTTCATATCAAATAAGTTTAGATCTAGAAATTATTATCAAGATATGATGAGGGGTGTGTTGTGGGATTTCTCGCAACTACAACTTCTAGCAAGCGAGACTGTCATGGATTATGATGAGGAGTTGAATATGCAAGTTGAGGAGAAATGTATACGGGACCGAAGAGTGGTGGTGAATGCTTTGCATCGCCATGATGAATAAGGAGAGACAGACACAAAACATAGAATAATGGCTTTGGTGTCATTGATTGATCATGGTGATCAACGTGATTGATCCCCTTGATGGAGCTCGGAGTTTGTAGTGGTAGATAAATGGTGGAGTTGAAATGGTTTCTTCCATGAAGGGTGTTTGCTTCCATTGATGGTGGAGAGTGTTGCGAGTTTACAACAATCTCTAGTTGCTACTACACGGGTTTTATTTTACCGCCATTATCGAAGATGGAGAGCCCGTGATGGATATTATGGCAGTGCTGATGCTCCTGAGTGGAGGAGTTGTCGATGGTGTGCGATGGAAGTTGGAGAAACAATAGCAATTGATGCTACCATTGGCAGTGAGAAGGCAGTTGAGTTTGATAAACTTGGAGAGTTAGTGCTTTTTTGGTGGACAGCATGAGAATGGGTCTCACAAAGTGAAGTTTTGTGGTGACAGGGGAAGTTGTTTGAAAAATATCAGGTTCTCTTACGGTGATTGTTAGAGCATGGCTCGGTTGAACCCACCAGGCGTTGGTATGTCAAGTTTGGTTGTCATATTTTAGTGAATCAAAACTCATGTTAAGAGTCGCTTGATTATGTACTAGAGTTAAACTTATATAGGTTAGCTTGAAAGTATTAGGATATGAGACATTACAAGTATTGCGAAGACTTGAAGATGTGAAGAAGTAAGGAGCTACAACGACAACAATCATCCTTCCACTTGAGGTTAGTGATATTTGACTTGAACTGTTTCTTTCCCTAACGTATCTTTCAAGTCGTGCATATTGAAAACATAACTTCGAAGCATATTTGAACTCTAGATATACATAGTATTAATGAATACAATACGAGGTTTATTGCTTAACCATTAAACTTTGTAGATAAGACATCGCCATAATCATTTGAATGCTATTGTGATTATGTATGGGTATGAGGTGAGGATTTCATCCTAGGGAACAATGTTTACATGTGTTCTAAGAAAGTAAGTTCATAAACTTGTTTGTGAACCGAAAAGGAAATTGCCAGGTGTTATTGGTTTTGTTATTCATTGCATATCTTATGAACAACCAATATGTGTGATAGAGTATAACCGCTCACAACTTGTTGTGTTCTTGGTAGAACTGTTCACAAAGTCCTGACTTATGTATTGGTATAACTTTTATTAGTAAAACCGATCTTAAGTAATCACCTGTGGTATGATCGGATTTTGTATGTCTGACCTTGTAAGGGAAAGGGAACCAATCCTTGTAAGGGAAAGGGAACAGATCCTAGTAAGGGGTGCAGTACATCAAAGGGACCCAATCCTTGTATGGGGTGCAACAAGCTTTATAGCAGAAAGGGGAACCGATCCTATGGACATGTGCAACACGTATAAGTTAGATACCATATATATGTGAGGAACCGATCCTAGTACCTAGTCAACCGAACTTTTGGGAAGCTAGTGTGACTATGCACAATAATCACATGGAGCTAGAACCAAAACTTGTTTTGGTAGAACCGTAAACCCATGATTGTGATTGAATGTTGGTTTGATCAATCACATAGTTCTTGAAAGTCAGATGAACCAATTCTAAACTTGTTTGGAAGTGTGGCAAATCGGTTTCAAGGTTGTAAGTGTGAAAGAGAACTTACAAAGTTAAGATGTCGACAAACTTTGAAAACGTGCTGTGAATGTTTATTTCCATAATTGTTCAAAGATATTCCTTAACGGCTAAGGGAAGAGAATCCCAGGATCGAAACATAAGTAAGTTAAGAATCTTTTAATTAAGGTTATTAATTTCATTATATAGGGAAATTACAGAATTAGTAATGTGCATTTACTAATTAGATTTTCCGAGAGATTTCGATCGTTATTTTTGGACAGAGCATTTCCAAGAATTATGAAAACCGAATTTGTGCTTTTATGAATATCTTGAGAATATTTTCGGTTTTGGAAATTCCTTGGTGTCCAAACTTCCTTGTCTATAAATACACGAAGTTTGCCTTTCTAGCAAACTAATCCTTCGTAACAAAATGATTTACTCTTTTGTTGTTGTTATCGGTGTAGCCGCCTATTCGGAGAGGAGAGTAACCTAATTAGACGAAATCTCTTACTACTCGGTTTAAAGTCTTCTTTGGGATTGAGAAGCTCTAGCGCGACCCGTTGGTGGGAAACTAAATAATTGTGGTTTATCTTTGTTTTCGATTGATTTGATTGATCGACGGTGGTTGAAATCTGATTGCACCTAGTTTGTTTATTCTTGAGAATCTTCTCTTCGATATAAGATTCACTCAAACTAGTTCCTAGTTTCGGACACAGAGATCTATAGACCGCTCTTAGTTCTAAAGACGATCTTGTGATAATCCATTGTTACTGGACTCCGTCTCGTGCGTGATTGATCACAAGAGATTCAAGTGATTTGTGCGTGTGTTTTATTGAAGATTTAATAAGATTTGAAGACAATGAAGATATTGAAGATCCGACTTGGGTTTTATAATCTTTGGTGTGCACAATACTTGTTTGGGAAAAAGAGGATCCAATTAATATTCGGTTTATACTTGTGGTAGATTGGATTGATTAATTGAGTAGATCGGCATCAATACGTTTCCTTGTGATTAAAGGTATTGATTGGCTTAATCTTAAAAGATTACCTTTGGGTGATTGAACATAAGATAGATCTAAGGACCCGATGAAGGAGTTTATGTTAAGATAAACAAGAGCCTTTGTCCGACTCGTATCACTTGGTTGAATAGAGTTGATACCAAATGATTTGTTGTTCCTTTCTTTTTTGGAATACGAACCAAATGAATTGTTCCAAGTACGTGACTTATTCACAAGTCGGAGGCGTAGGGATACGAGACGGAACTAAGTGAACTATAGGGTTAGTTACTTGGTCTCAACTATACGAAGTTAGGTGTAATTTTGTGTAGCGGCTTAATCCCGAGAGTATTCAATTCGGACAAGGTCCCGGGGGTTTTTCTCGCATTTGCGGTTTCCTCGTTATCAAAATCTTGTCGTGTCATTTACTTTTATTTTCCGCATTATAATTATTTTATTATAATTAAAGTAAATCACACAAACGTTAATTCCTATTTACTTGATAAGCAATTCTATTGTGTTTGGTTAAGTCCGAACCTTTGTATCAAGTAAACATACTTCGTTGTTGTATTGTCTCGATCTCGTATCCATAGATGATCACACGATTAGTTGTATTGTCTCGACTCAGTCCATAGACAATCACTTTCAGAGAAAGGACTTATATGTAGGAAAAGTTTTAGCTTGAGGTATATTTGGGTACCCTCACCTTTTCAATTGGTATCAGAGCAGGCAAACACGAAAAGATTTAACAATATTTGTTTGGTGCGATCCAACCTATAAGAATGAACTCGAGTTCACATGAATCGACTTCAATTAACGTGCCGCCAAGATTTGACGGAACAAAATATCTATGGTGGAAATCTTCTATGAGATCTTTTCTTCAATCACGAGACTTTAATACTTGGCTATTAGTCGTCGATGGTTATACTCTACCAAAGAGAGAAAATTCAGAAACTGAGTTTAAACGCTTAGCAGAGTTTTCGAACGAAGAAAAGGCACTTGCAAAGCAGAATTCAGATGGTTTGAATGCTATTATTCATGCTGTAAGTCGCGACATACAACATCATGTGTCAACATGTCAAACTTCGAAAGAAGATTTGGATAATCTTCAGATCGTATTTGTAGGATCATAATATCGCAACATACAGGGGTCGCGGGGTTAATAAACAACGATGCCGCGAGGCAGTCGCAGAGAGCTAAAATAAACGACGCGATGAATAACGAC